>JBBPPC010000782.1:0-13048 GCA_038091775.1 Leccinum olivaceopallidum | reverse complement strand
AATAGCGGGTGCGTGAACGACCTCCCGATGAGTGCCCGCCAAGGTTGGCCAGAATCCTCTGAGATGCATCTCAAACTGATCGAACCGGAAAGAGCGGGCGCTCTCCAGGATAGCATCCAAGTGGTCTTGGAACCAACCCCACGCTTCTCTCCCGGCAATACACTGAGCAGAAGCAGAATTGGCTCCGATGGCTTCTTCGATGGACGGAAAATGGGGCATGTGGCGAACAGAGAGATGCTGCTGTGGTTGGACATATGGAGCATCGGCACTGGATCCGAGGGTTAACGTGGGTTGTGGAGGAATGCTTGAGTCCGATTGACTAGCGTGTCGACGGATGGGGGTATGACTGGGATAAGAATTGCTCCTCGCCAATACTTGCGCTTGCAATAGACTACCCACAGTCGGAGTCTTATCACTTAGGTCCTCGAATGTGATACTGCCTTTGAGGTCGCCTGAAAGGGCAAACGAGTTGCGTTTGGAAGCGCTGGACCCTTCTGAATCCTCATCATCGTCCTCGTCCGAACGGTCCTCGCCCTTGTTTGGGTTGTCTCCTGACTCCTGGGCAGCACGGGCTGCGTTGATGGATGACTGGCCTGCGTTGTTGTTTGACTTGCGGATGTAATCTTGCAGAAATTCGGCTTCCGCCGAAGTGGCGGGACGAATGCCACAATCTGCCAGCAAGAGAGAGTGAATCAGAAAAAAAAACTCCCGATCAAGAGTATTGATGGAGAATTGTGAGACACATACAATGGTATTTGCTATTTCCGCGTACGCCCAAACGCCTTGTTTTGATAGTGGGAAAACAAAGCCTGATTGCTTTGCCGAGCGTCGCAGTATTAATATGGGGGATCTGGTGTTGGTCGCAAACTCTGCGGTAAGAAAAATAGAGACCCTGGCGTGGTACATTCCCATCAGGGTAAGGTGCGTAGTTGGCGGTCAACCTGAGTGGGGAAAGTGTGAGAAAAGGAATGCAAGAAGGGAAGCACTGGACAGACCAAGCCTGAACGAAAATCTGCTTCGCTCGGTCAGAAGCACTGGTTGTAGTGGCAACCCGTACATTGGCCGCCAGCTTCTGCAGGGCATGATCGGGACTGATAGACATTCTGCCGAAAACGCCTGGAGACTGTCTAGGTTCTTGATGATTAGTGGGCATGGGTTGGCCGTGCCCATACATGGTAGGATAGTCTGAGTTGCTAAGAAACATGGAAATGTCGTCTGTTTCGCTGGAGGAGGAGTGGACGCTTTCTGTGTCGCGGGGGTAAGGCGAGGCCGCAGCGCGGGCCCTGAGATGAGTCTGCCGAATATGGCCCTTGAGCGGGGGATTAGTCATATTATTGTTCGGAGGAGATGGACCCGGGGACATGTCTGTGGAGGGGAGGGAATATACGGAGGAGTGGCGTACTTGATCAGGAGGGAGGTAGGAGGAGGGGATACGATACGGGTCGTCTGGGTGGTGGTGGAGCATGCCGGGGGGCATACGAGGGAGGATGTCCTGGGAAGAGTGTGGGCGGGAATTAGGCGAATGAGTAGAGGATGAAGAGACTGAGGCTGAGCGAGAATGAGGGTGGTTGAGAGGTAAGAAATCAAAGGGGATGTTTGAAGAGATTGTCTGTAGATTTACGGCAGCCATATGAGCGGAGGGAGAATGAAAGTGTTGAGCTGGGGACGAGGGCCGACACAGCGAATAGGCGGACCAGCCGAGGGAATAGGAAGGTATTGGAGGAGAGGGAGAGGGAGAGGGAGAGGGAGAGAGACGTGCGGGGGGGAAGAGATAATAAAAGCTTGAGGACTACCCCGTAGGCCACGACGAAGAAAGGAAGACAAGCAGAGGAAGTAGACGAAAGCGCGTGGAGAGGAGAGAGACAGCGAGTAGCCTAACGAGATCGCAGGGACTTCAAGGTCGGTGGTCAAGGCAACCGGTCCACTTAGTACTCTTTTCTTTTTTCTTTTTTTTTCTTTTTTTTTTTTTTTTTGGTACCTGCCCTTTATCCCCACCTTCCCACACCTCCTCCCGCCGCCGCCGACACCGCCAGTCCGCATCGCCTCCCTTATTGTCTCCCTCCATGCAGACAAGTGTCAAGTTTACAAGCCCGTCTAGGCCTTGAAAAGCTAGTGACAACTGTCTTACATGCAGGCCAGAATAGTTGGGTCAATCGCACGCATCTGTGATACAAATCTCATCAAGCATTCATGGAGGGAAGTGCCTGAATGCACCCAATTGGTGCAATGGTGGTATGCCTATAAGCTTTCTTTGCACTGTGAACGGCATCGCCGCCATCCCCCGGCGGCTCTAGTGGCCGCAACAATCATTCCAATCTGGGTAATACAGCCAGGCGATCATATTTGCTATGCGCATGATGAATTAAAATCATTGTGTACTTGCACTGGTGACCGGCGTAGGTTTTCCAGTCACAGGATTGCGTTGGCTGTAGGATAATTATACCGGCGGAGTTGGACCGGCCGTTTTGATGGGGAACATCCAGACTGGCTCCATGTTTCTTGTGCCGCCGCAGCGCACGCACAGCTCTGTCGCAAAAAGAGTTGCCAACCATTTGGAGCCATGAGCGCTGAGCTCTCGATCGGAAGCAGCGGATCGGGCAGGTGTAGTTTGTTCGAATACACCAGCATCTATGTAATGGATGTGCAGGACAGACTACCAGTGGATACAAGTGTGGCAGGCGATCCAGCCCTTGCGAAAACAGGCGCTTGGCAAACGCCTGGACCCACGTCGAACGTCGCCTCTGTTCGTGGAAAGGCAACGTAGGATGGCGTCTACATACTAACTTGACGTAAGGCCGGCTGCCAAACGGTGAACCTTGAAAGAGTAGAACAGCCATGTGCAGAGATCGGTGCCTTTGAATTGACGCTGTTACATCTTTGACGCGAGACAAGCCTATCCGACGGACACCCCTTCACTCGAGTTTTGAGAATTCCGATTGGAGGAGTGTGTGTCAAACGGACGGCCATGTTAGCAAGCCGGTTTGTGTGCGTGACCATGCCACCGAAATTAGGCGTCTATGAAACGATTATGTCCGGCTCGAGTCGATACTCTCATTTACTTCTTGGCGTCGTCTAGAGGCACACCAATATTGTCCTCATTTCTTGGACTTCTAACATCAATTGGCGCCACCGTGTGAGCAAAGTACTAACATAGTTGCACATTGGCCTGTGCACGAACCGCAGAACAATATACGAATATTGTTATTAAACATCGTCCTCCAAGTCAGAATCGCCAAACAGACAGGGTCCCTCAAAAGTCGCGTCAACGTCCATTTTGGCTGCGATTGCTCCACCGACGATGGTGCCAATGGATAGAGCTCGGGTATTTTCATTCGCCACCGTCAGGATCGTAGAAGCATCTGGCGACGTATGTACATGGCTGTTGAGATTATTAACTTCGATCTCAGAAATGGAAGGAGGTCCCATATCGAATAGCAACCGAGTCAAGTCGTTGGCGCAGGGGGAGTCAGGAGTGTCAACCGCCATCCTGTCAGCTGCGTTTGGTGTTTCCATCTCCGCAATCCCGAGTATAGGAGAGTTTGCATCAGGTGAAACATGGGCATCAGAAGGATCCGTGTGGCAGATCCCTGATCTCTTGGGAGAAACATAGCCGACGCCCTCTCGGTCCTTGGTGAAACCGACCATCAGAGACTGCGCAGAGGATGATTCAGCAGGCTTGAGCTTCAGGATTTTGCCGATCGTTTCCCAGGGTTGAGGATCGGATAAGAGATCGAGGGAGATGCTGCCTAGTACGTTGTCTTCAACAACTTCCTGACTCGCCGGAAGCGAGATGGAATTACATCCATGATCAGGTAGGGCTACGTGTCGAAAGTCATCGTTTTGCGTCGACGGAAAAGCATGTGTGCCATTGTGGTATGTTGTACGGGATCGTTCGGTTTCGAAGTTGTCTTTGTCCGAGTCTGCTGGTGATAAGATTGTAAATGGTGCTTCATCCACTCCAATGGAAGTTTCGCGGATAGAACAGCTCCGAGATGGTTCAAGAAAACTTGGCCAAGATATAGAACGTAATGACGAGGCGTCGAGAGAGTTGTCGCTTTCTCCGGAAAGGCTGTCTGATCGTCTTAACCGGATGGCGGCTGGTGGTGATGTATCCAGGTCGAGAATTGAAATATCCGATGACTGTGAACTGGAAAGTATGGGAGATGACCGAGGGAGTGGATAGAAGCTGTCAAGACATGCTTTGGGTGACTTGAGCTCGCTACCTTCTGCACAAGAAAACAAATTGGCTCTCGTGAGTGACTGCTGTTCTGCGTATACATGTTCTGAATCGTCGAGAGAATTCCAGGGTATTACATCATAGATGTCTGGAGGAGAATCGGCAAGACAAAGAGCACCGCTCTCTATGCGCTCGCATCTCAGATTTGGGTCGATCTCAGGAAGGGCTGTGTGTTCGGGTGTCGGCGTTCTAGAATATGGATATGGCACGTTGGAGTTGAAGACATATGTCGATGATGTCTCTGAATGGGGATTGCCTGGGTCCTGTAAATTAGCATGAGTGCTACTGTCAGCGATGACATTCCATCATTGTACTTCGGGATTCAGACAAGCTTCGATCGATCGTCTGACTGCCAAGGCAGACTGCGTACGTTCGATACACACGCTTTCATGAATATCCGGGGTATCGATTCCGACGAGAGTCGGTTGTTGAAGGATGCGGTCAATGGCAGCCCGCATGGATGTATCTTCCTCGCGACCAAAATTATCAACCAATAGAAAACGAAGAAGAAACAATACCCACGATCTGAAATGTCGAGTGCACCGAGGACTTTCGACGGCTTATTTCGCCGCGGCGGAGTGCTCGGCAATGTCGACGAGTACAATCGGTCTCCGTTGAAAAGATTTCTTGAGATAGTGCCTGAGTTCGAGCTGGCATCACAACGTGCATGTGCGAGCGTGATCTCTGGCAGAATGGATGACAGTGTCGGTGGTACGCTCGAATGAACGCGGTTTCCTTGCGTCGTACACAACGCAGAGGCCAGGCGCTGCTTTCCGAAGTGACGCCTCTGTGCACGTCCAACAACGTCCTTTGACTTTGTTCGTGCGGTGTTTCTGGCAAACGCGCTTCAGTTGTAGGTCGGTGCCAACTGTAAGGGAGCGATTGGACCTTTTCCCACCCATATAATTTGCTCCAACCATTCTCGACAAGTCCAAGATGTCTAGTGAGCGCACCTGAATGGAGTATGAGTGGTATTTGAATATGTTGAAAGCTGTCTTCTCTAAAGGTCGTGTCGCGGTGGCATGTCACGATCGAGCGGAGTTCCGATACATGCTCTGCACCGTGAATATTCCGTTCCTAGTAGCGTCGCCACACGCAAGGAACATTCTTCGATATGCCAAGACTGATTGTACTCGTCGACATCGCCGAGAAACATGCCACGGCGAAAAAAGCCGTCGAAAGTCCTCGGTGCACTCGACATTTCGGATCACGTGTATCGTTTCTTCTTCGTTTCCTATTGGTTGATTTGGTTCCGAAGAAGCCACATCCATGTGGGCTGCCATCGACCACATCCTTCAACGGCCGACTCTCATCGGAATCAATACCCCGGATATCCATGAATCCGCGTATATCGAACGTAGACAGTCTGCTCTGGCAGTCAGACAGCCGATTGAAGCTTGGCTCAAGGCTTGGCTGAATCCTAAAGTACAATGATGGAATGTCAGAGTCGCTGACTGTAACACTCATGACGATGTACAGGATCCAGGCAATCACCATTCAGAAATAGCATCGACACATGTCTGATCAGGTACTGCAGCACATGGAGCACCCGGGGAATTGGGATAGTCTTTCAAGAACCGATACGTCTCCGGGGCCAGTGCGCAAGCCCGGATACGAAGAACACGGCGGATCGGTCACTGTTCGCACAGAATTCCGGGTAGGGAAGGTCACTTCCAGTTCAGGTTTATCGAGGCCGCGATGTAAGGAAGAGGCTTCAAGGAACCCCGATGTTTGCCACCGATCGTCGGATCCGTCCTCATGATCTTGCTCGGTGCATTGGACTGCTTGTGAGTGCGAACATTGTCAGATATCAGAATTTGAGATGCATTCAGCACCACTCTCTCCCGAGTCCGACTGACTTGAAATGGATAGGAATCACTTCATCGATAGCCGGCTGAATAGTGGCAACATTGGATAGCACATGTCCGCTAGTGTCGCATCGTCCAATGGTTCAGGCTGCCAGCATAGCGACATCAACTTCAAAGAGACACGCGAAGGCAAACAATTTGCCTCAATTGGACCCCCGCCTTGCCATCTTGCGGGATGAAGGACTCCATGGAGATCCAATGCGAAAAATTCACATGGGCATCCTTGGATGCCTTCTTGGCCGCGCGACCCTCGGGACCCGACCAGACGTCCTTGCCAAAGACAAATTCGACAATGTTGACGACAGGGGAGAACCAGCTCCGTATCAAAGCCATCTTCGACTGTGTAAGGTTTCCGGGATATCTTGTCGCGAATCACAAACAGGTCTTTGACGAGTAACCAGAGTAACTGGCTGACCAGCTCGCCACTTTGTCCAATGTCAATTATTCCAATGTCAACCTCGTCCTTCAACATATCCAGTATTTAGATGGTGTAGCTCCACATGCGATCTTCGGTCGTTATGGTGCACACGCGTACAGTAAGGGTTTAGGAAACCCACTTTATTGTATGCACCTTCTAATCGTGCAAAGAACTTGGCCCGTGCCAAGTTCTTTGTGCGATTGGAGGGTGCATGTCATTGTTCCAGCTCTCGACGGCTGCGGCGCCATCACTCTCCAGCCGGGCAGACAGATCGTCCCAAACGAGCTTGAAAATGGCGGTGAAGAGCGCGCAGCATTGGATACCATGCTCTGCCTCAGATTTACGATATCCAGTCAGGATTTCCGCATGTACGTAGTCACGGATAGGAAATACGGACCCGTTCGCGTGAGGCCGAAGGTTCATGTATAACAACAGAACGCCCTTGCGAGCACGCTGTGTAAGCACGTGAGCACTTGACCAAAGGACGAATGAAAAGACGTAGGACCTCCAAGATCGTTCGTGCGTGTCTGTCCTGTTCCAGAGCTTTGCACCACAGAACGAAATTTTGCATAATACCAGTCAGACGTCTTGCCACGAAATTTGCTATCATTCTGTTTGAGGTATGCATACAAGGCGTCGACGGAAACGCATCGATGAGGTTGCAACATCGCAGACGATGATTTCTCTTTCTGCGCTTGTAGCCCAGGCTACTCTCTCACAAGAGAGCGTAATGAAGTTGTGAACAGAGTACACCATCGGAACCCACCCTGTCGTGAAGCCAAAGAGACACTAGATTTAGCTCGAAGGATTTCTATTAAGCGGATCATGAACTTCGCTCTTCTAGAACCGTCGTAACTTCGGAAGAGACACGTACTAGTGTTTAGAACCTCGCTGTAGTTTTCGTCCTCCCATGCTGCAACGAGGTTTTCTCGTAAACACGGGTGGGTATTTATCATCTCTCTTGCGTTTTCAATATCGCTATACTTTGTGTCCAAGAAACTGTGAGCATAGAACAATCTTCGTGAAGAGGTAAGAAAAAGGAGCAAGCTCCCAGAACTTGGGTCGATAGGATTACCCGGTAACTCAGCTTTGATGGTGTTCTTCACTTCAAAGACACTAGCATAGTTGCACGTTCACCTGTGCACGAACCACAGCACAGTTTGCATGGTCATTAGATGTCAGGAAAGTCTGTGTTTTCATGTGATGTTGGGTTCTAGGATATGGATATGGCACGTCTGAATGGTGATTGCCTGGATCCTGTATATCATCATGAGTGCTACTGTCAGCAATAACATTCCATCATTGTACTCCAGGATTCAAGGAAGCTTTGATCGTTTGTCTGACTGCCACAGCAGACTGTGTACATTCGATATATGTGGTCAATGGCAGCCCGCATGGATTATCTTCCTCGCGACCTAATCAACCGATAGAAAGCGAAGAAGAAACGATACACACGATCTGAAATGTCGAGTGCACCGAGGACTTTCGACGGCTCATTTCGCCGTGGCGTGTTGCTCGGCGATGTCGACGATTACGATCGGTCTCCATCGAAGAATTTTCTTGAGGAGATAGTGCCTGAGTTCGTACGTGATCTCTGGTAGAATGGACGAAAGTGTCGATGGTACACTCGAGTGAACGCGGTTTCCTTGCGTCAAGCGCAAAGCGGAGTCCAGGCGCTGCTTTCCGGCATGGCGCCTTTGTGCACGCCCAACAATGTCCTTTGACTTCGCCCGCAGGGTGTGTCTGGCAAACGCGCTTCAGTTGCAGATCGGTGCCAGCTGTAAGGGAGCAATTGGACCTCTTCCCACCCATATAGTTTGCTCCAACAATTCTCGACAAGTCTTGGGAGCCACTGTGTCCAGTGAACGCACCTATTGTAAACAAAGTTATGAGTGCAAGTTGTGTCAAGCGGAGTTCTACAAACTCAGCCAACTCGGCCGTCGGGGACTCTGCACCGGGCCGTGAATACATATTCCGTTCTAGCACCGGAGCATCACCACACCCAAAAGTTACTTGGCCATTCACTAGGCGATATATATACCAATCTTAACCTTTTCGCTGGCGTCTAGACGATAATCGTACATGGTGCGTGCCAAACCTCATCATCCTGTTCAACTCTACACTTACTTTGATCTACTTTTAGTCTTCGACCGAAGGTTACGAACCTCTCGCATCAAATGCTCAGGAAGAACAGGTCGATGTGGAGGAAAGATCTGCATTTGAATCCCTACTGGAACAGCGACGACGACTGGTGGTTAATACCCCACGTGGCGGCTCCTTGACCATCCAACCTGACGGCAACTCGTATTCGTATTCGTACTATTACGGACCAGGAGGGTTCACTGGTCTTCTGCGTAATCATTATGCTGCTGGTTGTGCGATGTTTGCATCTATAGGCGGCCTATCTTTTGGATATGACCAGGGCGTCATTGCTAATGTTCTTGTCATGAAAGACTTCCTGACTCGGTGGCCAGTAGGACCTTGGGAAAAGGGGCTGATGAGTATGTTTACCTGTGTTCTAAAGTGCCTACGCCCTGCATATCTGTGTTTATTTAGCTGCGGCTTTGGAGCTGGGGGCCTTGTTCGGTGCTCTGTTATCCGGCATTCTGGCAGACAGGTACTCTAGACGCCATTCTATATTATTAGCTTCAGGTGAGCCTGATGTCAGCTGTACGTTTTTTCTCATTTAACAAATCCTACGAGTCATATTTTGCATTGGTTCCGGGATACAGTCCGGCGCTCGTAATTTTGATGATTTGATAATTGGAAGAGCTATCGGTGGCGTTGGCGTTGGAGCCCTAAGGTAGTTAAGCTCCTCGTATTTGTAACGTTGCATATGCTGATTTTCGAGAAGCATGTTGTCCCCGCTTTACATGGCTGAGATTAGTCCACCCGAACTTCGGGGGTCACTTTTAGCTATTGAACAACTCTCTATCGTTCTCGGGGTCGTCTTCGGATTCTGGATTGGATTCCTTACTCGCAACAGTGGGTGCAATGCTTGGCATATGAGTTCGTCTGATCGGAGTTCCCTGGGATGCAGTTTCTGGCTCGGCATCCTGGAGAATTCCTCTTGTGCTTCAATTAATTCCTGGCCTATCACTTTGCTTCGGATGCTATCTTCTTCCGCCATCTCCACGTTTCCTCATTTTACGTGGGCGGTTGGACGATGCAAAGTGCTCTCTAGCAAAGCTTCGCCTTCTAACACGGGAAGAAGCTACTCGTGACCCTCTTCTCCAGGTATTTCAGATACTTCCAATATGAACCAATTGATCGATGATTATTAGCTCGAATTGTTGGAAATGCAAGTAAACGTTGCTGTTATTCGCCGTGGCACGGGTGCAAAGGATGGTAGTATCATAAGTGGTTGGAGTGAACTATTCCATCGAAAGTATATTTCTCGGACCCTCATCGGTGTTATGATGATGTTCTTCCAACGTGCGTGGCTCATATTGCGTTTCCTTGACACAGTATTTACTTGGTGTTAGAGTGGAGTGGGATCAACGCATTGCTCTACTATGGTCCCACTCTACTGAGGAATATTGGGCTGACCGGAGAGAATGTCACTCTTCTTGTGGCCGGTGGCATTGGAATAGTTCAAGCCATTTCTGTGATACCTGTCGTGTTGTACCTAGATCAATGGGGTAGGTGGTTATCTGCTGTTCGGTGAGATTTTCGGCTCATTCATTACAGGACGCAAACCCCTCTTGAGAGGTAATGATTGTGCTGATTGTACCGTCTTTGAGACTGTTCATCTGACAAGTTCTTCTTCGCTAGTGGGCAGCGCTACTATGGCTATCTCGCATTGTTTGATTGCCATATTGGTATTGTGCTGCGTCATTTTTGAATTCAGATTGTTTCTGAACAAAATCTCTAGATTTTCCGATATCAAGATGATTGGCCTTCACATTCTGGTGCTGCATGGCTAGCAGTGATGTATGTCTAACCATGTTTTCCATGCATGATATTGTTTTTCTGACACTGCATTGGACAGATGCATCTATACCTTCACTGCAGCATACGGAATGAGCTTTGGACCGATTGGATGGGTCCTTCCAAACGAAGTCTTTCCGTTGTCAATGCGAAGTAAAGGTGTCGCGTTGTCAACCGCATCCAACTGGATCAATAATTGTGAGTTCGAATTTCTCCCGCATTAGAGTTAGTCTTGCCATGATCCTGATAATTTGTGGAAAGTTTTCATTGGTCTTGTAACACCACCAGTGATGGAAGTCTCCTCGGTGTATGTCTGTCACATTACATGAGCTTCATGATTACTCTTCAACTCCCAACTAGTGCCACATTCATCGTCTTTGGTTGTGCTTGCTTTGCAGCCTTCCTTTGGTCAAGTTACGTTGTACCTGAGACGGCCAATCTCCCTCTAGAGGAGATTGATACTTTATTCAATTCCTCGGCTGCCCACGAAGATCTGCAGAGGAAGATCGAGGTATGAAACATGATATGTAACGGGCCCTAATGTGCTAACCATAAATATCAGGTTGAAAATGAGCTCGGAGTACATGATCTGATGATGGATTTAGTGGCGAACTATCAGTGAAGTCTATTATTCTCGGTGTAGGTTAACCGGACACTATAGTATTGTGAGAGCATTTCTAATAATTGAATTCCCTTGGAGAAGTGTTGTCATTTTCGGCAAATGACATTCATGATTTATGAAGTGCATTTTGTTCAGTGGCCAAAGTAGGCACGCTAAGCAAGGGTAATAATAAAATCCATGCGACCGTGTGTTGTGTGCGTTTAATGATCTGTTGCACTCCCAGTCAAGATGGTATCATAGTAAGCACTCGTCATTGAATATTGAATATCCGTTCACCGAGGCAGGGCGTGATACTAAATAGCACAAACTTTGGACAGATTCAAGACGCACCTAACAGGTCGTACACTATTTATGCTCTCAGAGCTGCGAAGATACGGACCACCAAATCTTAAATAAATTACCCCGGGCCCCGAGTCGCTAGCGTTGACATCAACCTGCATATACTAATTAGGTGTACTCGCACACACCACCAAGAACACCTAGAAGCGAACTGTAGGTGAAAGTGGATCAGCCTGGGGAGAGGGTGAATCAGCGATTCTCCGATCACGGAGTAAGATGAGGTTTTATCTGTCTCTAGTGGGACCGGTCATAAAAAGGATGCGTAATATCCTTTCCCCATACATTCTGAAAGTCTTCATCGATGCGCCACGCGACCGACGACTCTTGTTCGAAGGTCTAATACAACAGCACGCCAGGACAGGCTGAAATAGAAATCAGAGATCGAACGATGCCCGGAACAGCGGCCTTTTCGGAAGACCGCGGATCTTATGTGATAGTGATCACGATGGTCCGACAAATGGAACTTGCGAAGCTGGAGTGCGAGGGTTCTAACAAGATGTCGCGCGATCACCGATGGAAAATGGAAGGCTCACGATGGACTGTCATGGAAAAGACTTCCGTCTGCGAGTAGACAGCTCATGCAAATCGCGTTCGAGTCAGAGGGATCACCACTCAGACATTTACACCGAAGATTGGTTCGACCATTTCACAGTTTTGGGTGGCGTCTCTAGTGTAATCTAAGCGTGATACAAGTATGATCTTCTGGGCCGCTCACCCAATACACGAAGACCTTCAAAAAGGTCTTGTAGGTTTGTCTCGTAGTCGGAGTCGACTAAGCGAGACATCACGAGCGTTGACAGCAGGCACAGACTGGGACAACTGCAAACGAAACATGTCAGTCACGTGAAATAATTGTTTCAAAGAAACTTGAACAGAATGCCCAAGGTAGCCCACCCACGCAGGCCCCGAACAAACCTATCATTGCGCGTAGTTCGTGTAATCCAATCTACTCGAGATCGGAATGGTCTGCGGGTGCGTCAGCCGGACAAGATCTTGAACCAAAAAGCGTTATGTGAGCTTGCGGCGACTTTGCACGCACGGCAGAAAGCTCGGAAAGAAGGTACTCACATTTTACAATCAAACTCACTGATTACTGATAAACTAATCACAGCTATGCCCACCGAGCAACGGCAAGCGCTGGAGACATTAATTTCCAGTTCAAACCGACAAGCAGAAGAGCGGTTGGACGTACCATTCGACGCCACCCTCGACGACGTGCTTGAAGGTACAGAACCCCTCGAGATCAGTAACGGTGGCCAAGAGTTCATTAACTTGGCACGAGACATCACGGGCGACTGTAGCAAGTGGTGAGTACTTTATAGCAATTGCGCGAGGGACTCGGCTTGAGTTGCGCACGTAGACACAGATGGGCCTGGATATCTGGGGCGATCATGCAAGCGCGTGGACTGACAGCGCACCATGCCGCTTTATGTACGCCTTAGTTCCTTCCAAACGATGTTTGGGTGCTTTATCTGCGGGGGTCAATATTTGGGGTGATTCGGAACAGTGCACGGCGACGTAGACTGTGACATGTCCCGCACTTCAGACAATAAAGCGATCGGTTGTAGTAGTATCAGACAGATTAAAAATCAGGACTGAATCTAACGGCGGCGAACTGAGTTGAAGACGGTGGC
>JBBPPC010000781.1:0-13059 GCA_038091775.1 Leccinum olivaceopallidum | reverse complement strand
AATTCCCATCAATCCGGGAACTTGGCCAGCGAAGATGTTGATGGCCGATCCTGTCATAAAACCACTGACGGCTGGTGCAGGAATGAACTCGATAAGCCAGCCGATCCTCAAGAGCCCGATAGCGAGGACGATGAAGCCACACAAGAATGCAACCGTGGTTCCTATATCTGGAGCCTGCCATCTTCCGGGGTATTGAGCTTCGACTGCAGCGATAATTTGAGAGGTGGTGAGAGACATGACGGCGACCGGGCCGATGGAAACATCTTTTGATGTTGCAAAGAACTAGAGGCAAAGAGAGTGAGTCTACACGAAGATAGTATCCAAGTCAAGAACGTACACAGTATATGAGAACGCCGACGAAGGAAGAATACAAGCCGTATTGCGGGGGCAGAGTTGCGAGCTGAGTTCGAGAGGCAGTGAGTGATAGAGGTAAAGCAATGACAAGTAAGAGTCACCTGAGCATAGGACATCCCCTGGGGGACAAGCACAATGCCGACGGTCAGACCGGCGATGAGATCACCCATAAACCATCCACCATCTGACAGACGGAGTGAGTGAGAGACAACGCTGGTTGGACGTCGAACATACTATATCGGGTAATCCACCCAAGAATTGGAAATAAGCTATGAAGGTAATCGACGATCTAGCAAAACGAATGTGAGCAGGAGTGGTAAACCAGATGTGACGCGGACGAACAGTTCTTTTCGGCTCCCTTATCTGTTTCTTGAGGTACGAGGCGGTGGATACGACAGGCACGCCATCTTCGGGATAGCTTATCATCTTTTTTCCGAGTCGCTTTGCTGCAGAGGCCATGGCGAAGTATAGGAGCTTGAAGAGTGTAGGGAACAGAGGAAGGATGTGTGCTGCTTATATATGTCGAGTTTGGGACGGTTCAGAGGCCCGGGACCACGATAGACTGGCGCCTGCAACTGTGATATCGTGTATCATATCAGCATGGGAAGGAAGTGGAGCGCCGTCTCCTTGCCAGATTGGACACAATTCGTGCCGGAATTGCTCTGCCATTAGGCCAACTAAGGCCCAAATTGACGATACGAGTAGGCTCCACACTTCCTAACATCATTGCAGGGGGCCGTCATATGGCTCTTCCTTCGGACCGGTCATCCCTATGTATGTTAGTTAGTAGCAAGTTTACAAAGTCGCCATTCCAAAAGTAGGAAATGTTGCACAGCCGTAACTTTTTCTAAATTTGCTTTAGACCTTCTCAGCATCAAGACAGGCTCACCACGGAAACGAGAGTATTCTGAGGCTCGTGCTCAAGCTCGGGTATCAGACACAGTATCGGCCTGGGGCCTGAGGGCCCGTACCGGACCTCCGAGTTGCGCGACTTCCGTATAGTCTGTGATACTGTATCCTGGTGGCGAATACGGTCCGTACAGATGGAGTTACTTGGTACCGCCAATTGTTCAGTGTTGAGAGAAACATGCACTTGCTGCAATCGATGGTGCCTGGCAGGTCGAGACAGACCGTTGACATCGAGCGTAATAGAGAGTAATCAACTGAGTCATGAATGAACGTACGTTGCCACGCGTCGTGCCAAAAGGCTGGCTCCAAGGGGCTTGCTCATGCGCCACTACGTACAAGTGCTTGAGCAGCTGAACGCCCAAAAATACCAACACCACGACCTCACATCTCTCTTCTTTACGACTAATGACTTCCCAGCCAAAAGCAGTTCCTCTCGTCGCTCCAGGCCACACCCGCCCCGTTACCCATCTTTCTTTCTCCCCGATCCTTGATGACAACACATACTTACTAGTCTCCAGCTGCAAAGATGGAAGTCCCATGCTTAGAGAGTGGACAGGTGATTGGATCGGCACCTTTCTCGGCCACAAAGGCGCAGTGTGGTGTACCAAGCTCTCCCAAGACGGCTCAAGAGCTGTGTCAGGCAGCGCCGATTTCACAGCGTGAGTGATCTAACATCGTCAACCAAACCCGCCAGAGCCCTCACGCATTGACTCATCCGTCCCGATAGAAAGGTCTGGGACACTTTCTCTGGAGATCCACTTCATTCTTTCCCCCACAACCACATCGTTCGCACAGTCGCAATTTCAAGAACTTCCTCCCACATACTAACTGGTGGTCAAGAAAAAAAGGTCCGTATATATGACCTGGCCCGTCCAGACGCAGAAGCGGATCTCCTGGGTGACCCTGGTACTACATCACACGAGAAAACGGTGAAGAGCGTCGTCTGGGTCGGCGAACACACCGGTGTGTCAGCGGCTGAGGATGGAATGATAAAGTGCGGGTACCCCCCAACGATTTTGAGTGGCCACCTCATGTTTACGTATCCACAGGTGGTGGGATCTGCGCACTCGGAAACTTACGACCTCGCTTGCGTTCCCCAATCCCATCACGTCTATGGAGCTCTCTGTACAGACTAACCGACTCGTGGTTACGTCAGGAAAAACAGTGGCATTCATACCAGCCTTACCAAGCACGGCAGCGACTCACAGCCTGAACCTTCCATATTCGCCATCCTCAGCTTCCATCCATCCCCTCCTCCAAGATCGTTTTGTCACGGGAAACCTTGGGGACGAGTGGGTTCGGGTGCATGGGATGGACGGTGAAGAAAGGGAAGTCTTGAAGGGTCACCATGGACCTGTGCACTGTGTTGAGTTCAGCCCGGACGGCGAAGTATATGCGAGTGGTAGTGGTGCGTATGGTTATCAATATGACATGTTCATGGTACTGATCATCAACTGATATCTATCTATTACGTCAACCCATGCGCTTCAATCTGCCCTTTTAGAGGATGGTGCGTGTATATGTATCTCTGTGTTATCTAGGGACTGAACGGTTGACGCAGGGACCATTCGACTTTGGCAAACGACTCCTGGGAAGGCGTACGGCCTGTGGCAGGGCAACATTACCAACGATGGTTAGAAACGCAGCACTACAAGTACCAATAATTATGTCGGGCGTGGCAACGTTGCACAATCTCACTATCCCTGCTTCGTCGATTGTTTACTAGCGACGAAACTAATCACAATATCCAGACGGAAGTGTCGGTCCGGAATGTGAACGGCTTGGCTTCTCAGACGTCTCGCATTTGCGGTAGCGAGAGGTTTGAATGACATGTCTTCCTTCTCTCCCTTAATTGGTGTGCGACTATGGCAAACGTTCCTTGACCAGAAACGTTCCTTTCTTGGCACCAAGTCAGCAACCCTCGCTCTGGCGTTGTGTCACCGGACTCTGCCGCGTATCAATCTATCTCGGGTCGGTTGAACTCACAGTGGTAACGTTGGGCGACCTGCTGTCGGATTATCAACTGTTGAAGTCAGGAACCTCCCGCGAAGCTCAGCCTATCAACATCATATATATTCGGATTCGGTCCGGACCGATGTATCGTGGTGATCACGGTTGATGCCAGTACACCGGGCGAGTAGAAGAAATGATCCGCGACTTGGTAACTTTAACCGGTGTCGCTCCCAGAGATGTTCATGTCAGGTCTGCAGTTTGCAAAGTTTGCCTTGCTGTCATCCCGCGGGCACTGATCGTTCGATCATGCACATGAGCGACTTGACTCATGTCAGTGCTCGACGCACAATCCAACGACACAAAGAAAACAATCGACGCGGCGATTTACGAACTAGAATCGAAATCCCGATTGCCGACAACTAGAACTCGTAGTAGTTGAAATAGCTGAAGGCTGAAGCGCTGACGACCGAACACTGGACTTCGCGCCGAGAGCCCGATGATTGTTTCCCACTCGCTTGTCGTGGGATCCGACCACTCTGAGACTATAAATCTTATCATCACGCAAAAAGAACAAATTTGCATTCTTGCTCGTTCCGCAACCCGTCCTTGGGGAAGCGACGACGACGACGACAAGAGAGCATGAATGGATCTACACTTTGCACCTCGCCTAGCTGAGATCTAGGAGGCATAGTACGTAAAGTAGAGAATGATGCATAATACCGTGACCTTGTAATACATAACAGGAATGGTGGAGTCAACGTGTCCGTGTCGCATCCACAAGTCTCAACCTGGTAAATAATACTTGACGGGGCTCAAGTTCATTTCGTCGGTGGGCGAAATCATGACGTGATAGCAACGACTTCCTCGCATGTGTGCGAGCGCGATGCATTATAGGATATTGATAGTCTACGGTATATGAGAGCCCGAGAGGTATTCGAACATGGATGGGATTTCTGAGGTAGTGATGAGGGAGTCGTACCCACGGGGAGAACAAATCGCATCTCCCAATTCGTCGAAGGGCTTGGATGGGGACTAGTGTGGCCTGTCAATGAGGAAGAGTGAAACAAGGTCAGCGCCGTGGTGCTGCGGATGGCAGCAATCGATTGTGGAAATGAATTGAAGCGATCAAACGACTCGAAAAACGATGCGAACGAGTCTCGACCCCGTGGATCAGCGTGAGAAAGCGAAGCCGCGCACAATATTTGTGGCACCGACCTTGAAGCTTGAAGTCCGCGGGACTCGGATGATATACGAAGACATGCTGGAGCGACGGTCTGGATGGTGTCGATGGGCGATCGCGAGGACGTCGAATTGCGAGGACTCCCGCGAACAGCCCATTGCGAGCTGTACACGTGTTTCTAGATCGGATTGACATTGGTGTTCTTCGGCGGTTTTTACACGTAAATAGCATATCATAGTCAGCTGAGCAGGACTGAACAAGTTGAGGGTAGGGTCTTGAGCGGCGGGCATTAAAACCGGGTACACTATCAAACGACCATCTTGATCAGTGTTATCGACAAGTGATTCTCGAAGTGCCTGTTTATTCGCAATGACGACCCAGTGAGTGTTGTTAGCGTTTGATACCGAGCCGAATCATGATGCGGATGAATAGAAAAGCACAATCTGTTTCGCCTCTCGCGCCGCTGGGCATCGAAGCTGCTTTGAAGGCAAAGGATGACCCCACTATTATCCCTCGCCCCAAGATCTTTGACGAGTTTGCAATCACTGACCGCGTCGGGCTCGTGTCAGGGGGAAATAGGGGCCTTGGGCTGGAGATGGCGATCGCACTGGCTGAGGCGGGTGCGCGAGCTGTCTACTGTTTCGATCTGGCAGAAGAACCCTCGGAGGAGTTCAAAGCATCTCGAGAGTACGTCAGCAAGTTGGGCAACGGGTCGAGGCTGGAGTACTTTAGTGCGGATGTGAGGAACCAGGAGTTGTTATGGAAGAAGGCGGAAGAGATCGGGGAGAAGGAGCAGCGATTTGACTTTTGTGTTGCAGCTGCGGGAATCTTGAAGGCGCACACGGACTGCTTGGAGTACTCTGCGGAGCAATTCAGGGAGGTGAGTAAGCACGATGAAGATCGGGTGGAAGTACTGATCGTGGCTGCGCAGGTGCTGGAGGTAAACACGACGGGAGTGTTATTCACAGCACAGGCAGCCGGCCGACAGATGGCGCGGTTCGGCCGCGGGGGTAGCATCATTTTGATTGCGTCCATGTCTGGCAGCATCACGAACAGGGTGAGCACTGCGGAGCCTCGGATAAATGACACGGATACTAAGCTGGGTGCAGGACCACGCGTGGGTGTCGTACAACACGTCCAAGTCTGCGGTGCTACAGATGGGGCGGAGCATGGCGTGTGAGCTCGGGGAGAAGAAAATTCGAGTGAACACGCTCTCGCCTGGACACATTTACACACAGTGCGTTGGTGAATACTATAATGTGACTGTGCATGCAATTACGATCGACGCAGGATGACAGCGGCGTACCTGGACAAGCAGCCACACTTGTTCCAGAAATGGTCTAGCATGAATCCGCTTGGTCGACTGGGACGCCCTGACGAATTGCGGGGTGTCGTGACGTGGCTTGCATCGGACGCGTCTAGCTTCTGCACTGGCAGCGAGTGGGTGTTGTTCACTCTTTCTATATGCTTAAATCTAATCATTGCTGACAGTATTTTGGTGAGCGGAGGACATCACGCGTGGTGAGGTCACGTGTTAGTTGTGGATGTAATGTAGTGTGTGACATATTACCTAAAATGGAATGATCTCGATCGGCGCAGCAGCAAGTGACTGCGGATTGTCGAAATGCGCAGTGCGAGCGAAGAGGAAAACGAGTTCATTCGAGTCTCTTCCTCTTCCTCTTCGCACTCGCCCCCCATGCAGCACCACAGGCGTCGCGAACCAGCACAGCCAACTGACCTTGCTGAGCGTATGGTCGCATTCCAGCGCAAAAACGCAGTGTGAGTTGCTGTCTCCGCACATCCAAGCACATTCGCTCACTGCGCCCCAGTGCGACCCGTCGTGCAGACAGACCCCTACCAGACCCGCGTCCAGCCCCACAATTACAGTCACCCCGTAAATCACATCCTCGCCCAGAAGCAGATCCAGAGGACTTTTCCCGCCGCCTCAAGATTTCCCCTACGAACCGCTCCCCGCAGCAGTCAAAGCAGCAGCATAACAAGCTCTTCAACCCAGACTCTGATCCAATACCGATGCGTCGTTCCCATGACGCAGACGTAGTCTCCGACGCAACTAGCAGCTCGTACGTCCCCCGCGGTCCCGCCTCCTCCCACCACCGCGATCCCCCCGCCCACCCTCGTCTCTTCGATCACCGCAAGGATGATCCCGTTCGCTTCTCCGTTCTCGCTCGGCCTTCTACCGGCCCGAAACAATCCCCCGCCTACAAGAACACAGGCGATCACGTGTCCGCTTCATCCACCTCGTCATATGCCCACTCCATTGCGTCATCTAGTTTCACTCTGTCTTCTGGCACGACGGACAATTCCTCCGCCTCTTCTGCCCTCTTTGACAGCAAGCCTCGCCCAGAGTCCGGAAACAACGCCTTTGCCGTTCAGCTCAAGAAGCTGTATCGCAGCATCTCTGACTTGGAGTCAAAAATACTCTCAGAAGACACGGATGATAACCCAGACGAGTCCCGTGTTCTCTTGCATGCACGTGCTCGCGAGATGTCCGACGAAGAACTTGAACAGCAAAAGTGGCTGAAACTGATAACAGACCATAAGCGGTAAGCCGGTACTGCCACTCGATTAATCATCATCTCATCTGCCGTCCTCCAGCCTGGCCGACATGATGCACAACCTGTTGGAGATATCCCTCGCTCCTTCTGTTCCCGCCTCATTACGCGTCATCCCGACGAAATACAACATCATAATCAGATTATGGACGATTGCATTCCACAATCTCCTCGAGGCTCTCCGCCGTGCCTCTTTTTCCTCCCCTCTCGCTTTGGAGCATCTCCAAGATTTCATTTATTTTGCCTACACCTTCTACACAGGTCTCCTCGAAGAACCCTGCCTCAAAACCTTCCGCGCTGGCTGGATCGAGGCCCTCGGCGATCTCGCTCGTTATCGCTGGGCCGTAGCCGCTATGGTTACCAGCAATAAACTTTCCGGCCTCGCTCTCACAGCTGACGCCGTATCCCAAGCGAACGTTGCCTGCGGTGACGACGCCGGTGACGTACAGAAGAGCAAGTCCCAGTTAAGCGCCCGATCGTCGTCTTATCGGCCAGCACCGCGGATCGACGACTCCCCCACTCCGAGTGTCGGTATCGTAGCAGCCAGGATGATGCAAGTCGAGCCTGAAAAGGAGCGCTGGCGGGGTATCTCCAAAGAGTGGTACGCCCAGGGCATTGCCGACACGCCTGGCGCGGGCAAGCTTCACCATCATCTCGGCTTTCTCAGTCGTGAGGTTGAGAGCGAGGAGCTGAGAGCAGTATACCACTTCGTGAAAAGGTACGTGGGCGTTTTGGGTTCGTTCAAATGGATGCTGACTACGTGCGACGACCAGCATGACCACACTTCACCCGTTCTCGACTGCGCGGGAATCGATCCTTCCCTTATGGTCATCGACAGCTCAGTCACGACGGTCTCAACCGGACGCCACAGTTCTAGACTTGTTCGTCCTCCTCCACGGAATGCTCTTCACCAACATCCAGCTTGACGACTTTTCTCCCACCCTTTCCCGCTTCCTTGAGCGTCTTGAGATCGAGGGTGCAGAAGAACGCGACTGGATCATGATGGCGGTGGTCAATGTCTGTGCCATATTGGAATATGGTCGACCCAGCGGCGTCTTGCGCAAGATAGGTGGCGCGAACTCCGCATCGGCGACAATCCGAGTGGTTGCCAAGCGACATGCTCTCGCTACTCAGCCTGAGGAAGACACAGAGGAGAAGCGGATGGACGTCGACGACGATGGTCCGAAATCCGAGCCTTTGCAAACACCGACCTCCCCGATGTCGACAGAAAATCTGGTGTCCTCTGAACTCCCGCAGGCATTGAAATACGGACTGCAACTCGCATTTTCTATGGTATCTTTCGTGCTCCGCAATCCGACCCGCAAAGCTTCCCCTTTTGCCAAGTCTACTCTGAATCCTTATCTTTCCGTCATCATCACGTTCCTTGCAACTGTCAGCAAACATCCCGAATTCCTCTCGGTGTTGGAACGCTACATTCCATGGGATGATTTGGCTGCATTCTTTTCTTTGATCCCCAAGAGCGTACACCACTCTCTGGGGTTGCATGTTCCTGCTCCCGCTGGTACCGAACGTTGGGTGATGCTTACGAGCGGCTGTGCTCCTCCCCTACCAGAGGACTGGTGTATGCGCGGGATGGAATGGGTTGGTCGCAAAGTATTCGAGCGTGGGTACTGGAAGAGCGGGGAGGATCGTTGCGTGGAGATCGAAGTTTTGGAAAACGAGGAGGGGGGCCAGTTGACTGATGGCATCATCGAAGACGAGGACGAAGACGAACGCGGCAATGAAACAAAGGACGAGACCACGCGACGGTGGACCAGGATCGCGCGGGGTGCAGTCAACTTGGCTGGACTTGTCGACGGCTTCGTGTGGGTGGAAGGCACGCGCGAGTGGAAAGTGGAAGGTGTGCTGGAGGCCAAAGTACGCAGATGGAGAGATGAGGATTGTCAGGAGCGCGAACAAGAGGAAATCCGTCGCAGAGGTCGGAGGTGGACCGACGATGCGATGGACGTTGACGCCGAGGATGCAGAGGTAGATGAGTCTTCGGAAGAGAGTGGGGGCGACGACGACGATTCGGAAGAAGTGAAAGTACTGAAGGTAAAGGATTCCACTGATTCCTCGAACCGTCATAGTTTGCTCATCCCATGCTTTAATAGGCACGACGACGATATTTACGCTCCTTGCTTGCGTCTGCTCAGCAACTTCCCCCTTCCTCTTCAACGGAGCGCTCAAAAGGACGTACACGCCGACCTGCTGCTGCTTCTGGACCGGTACTCAACGTCGTTCCTGGTTACAGCGTCCTCGTACTTGATACGAACATTCTCTTGTCATCGCTATCCATGGTCGCCTCGATTATCGAGTCGCTTCGATGGACGGTCGTCATCCCCGTTCCCGTCATCATGGAGCTGGATGGACTATGTTCGAATACGTCCCAGCTCGGTGAGACCGCCCAAGAGGCCGTCGCCTACATCACCTGTCACATCCGATCGCACAGCACGTCGCTCAAAGTGTTGACCTCGAAAGGCAACTATCTCACGTCCCTCAACGTTCGAACGGAGCAAGTCACGTTGTCCGACGAAGGGTCGTGGGATCGGTGCATGGACGATCTGATCCTCAAGGCTGCCATCTGGCAAGACGAGCACTGGGTCGATCGATCGGCGCTTCTCAAGGGCAGTGCGACGGTACGAGACACGAACGGTGCCGTCAAGGTCGTTCTGCTGAGTCTCGACCGGAATCGTGAGTCACCGATCTTGTCTTGGTTTAAATTTAGTTTCTGACCTCGTGGCATCGTGTTTGGCTTCTAGTGCGACTCAAGGCTCGCTCGCGGCAGCTATCCGCAGCAGGGGAGAAGGATCTGGCTGCCATACTGGCATGTGGGACGTAACAGAGACGGACGCCGTCCATTTTTTTGAGTTTACTCTGTCTCCAGCCCCGTGGCAAAAGGATGCTGCGTGGTCGCTTCCACTTGGACGGCGCACGGTGCTCCACTCTACCCATGGGACGCCAAGAGGCGGTGACCGTTGTTGGACATGCACGACACGACGAGGCTGTGAGATCTTCTTATCGATTATACTTTTACTTTTGCATTGTACTTCATCCTCATTGCATACCATTCTTGCATGTCGTGTATTCCTCACTGGTAACACTATTATTAGTCTTATTTTATTGCCTTTCCGCGTGTCTCAAATAAAAGTCGATGAAGCGAGTTTCTTTGCAATATCTAATAATACACGACGTTTTAGAGTATCGGCGGATCTATCCGTCTACTCGTATATCATGCTGCTCTGGGTAAGCTCGTACTGGCAGATACCCTCGGAGAACCACCTAGTATAACAGAGGGCGGATGAGCAACCATTGAACGCCGATCAGCGAAAAGCAACGTACAATTTGATCTCCTTCTCGGCGTTCTCGACGGAATCGGATCCATGACAGATGTTGCGACCGACAGCGAGGCCGTAGTCGCCACGGATGGTCCCTGTATGCTCCAAGGTCAGCGAGTCGTGGGGGGGGACGAGAAAACGACGCACCGGGCTGGGACGCGAGCGGGTTAGTCGCACCGAGCATCACACGGCCAGTCTTGACGGCATCGAGGCCCTCAAATACCAGGCAGAACACGGGGCCTGTCAACATGTACTTGACCAGGCCGGGAAAGAAGGGTTTTTCTTTCAGATCGGCGTAGTCTGTTGTAAGGGAGCGAGTTGAGCAGGAAACAAAGAAAGAGAGAGAGTCATGTACGTTCTTCGAGACGTTCTTTGGTAGGTTGGGCGAGCTTGGCTGCGACGAGTTTGAAGCCACGCTTTTCGAAACGGGCGAGGATCTCGCCGCAAAGACCACGGTCGACGCCATCGGGCTGTGTTGGTTCGTTTGAGAAAATGATGATGATGTGGGTGAGGAAAGAGCGAGGATTACCTTGACCATGATGTACGTGCGCTCTCGAATGTTTGCTTGGGGCATTTTGGACGATCAAGTGATGAGTTGATGGGTTTTGGGAGGTAGCTATCGATCGTGATTTTAAGTGATTTTTTTTTATCTTATCGGTCAATTTACGATCACAAATAAACAAGGACAAACTCGCTTTCCGAACAGACCCGACTTCGGACGAGTAAGTAACTTACTAAATAACTTAACACTTTTTGCCAGCCATGTCAATGTTGACGAACGCGCTCGGGCTATCCCTCGCGCCGTACCTGCGCTCTTCCCGCTCCCTCAAGAAATATGTCACCCCCGTCGCACACTGGTATGCCGACTTGATGGGCTACCGCCGGATGGGCCTCAAATACGACGACATCCGTACGTGTCTTTTCTCGCTTTCAAGTTGGTCTTTTGCTCACGCCAGCAATATGAAGAACTGGAGGAAAGGCCTGAAGTACAGAGGGTGCGTCGCCTTACACTGCGAGCGCGCTCTCTCTCTGACCCCGACGACGTGTAGGCCTTGGGACGTCTGACGCCCCGTGAAGCGTACGACCGTGCATTCCGCATGAAGATGTCGCTACACACAAGTGTGCTCCACAAGGATTTGCCCAAAGACCAATGGGTCTCGGCTAAAGACGTATGCACTACCCTATCTGTTCCTCGCGACTCTTGACGATGTTTGTCTCGTAGGACGTTCGTTACCTCAAGCCTCATATCGAGTCTGTCATCGAGGAGAACGAGGAGAGAGCCGCTTGGGATACTATGACTGTCCGCCGAAAATAGACTTGCCAATCTCATGTAGACTCTGCAACTATCGATACTCATCCATAATTCCTTTGCATCCTCGCCTGAACACCATCTTCAGTCTAAAGACGCTCATCTATTCGCGATTTTACAAAGACTACACATAAAACCAACTCTATCGAATTTGTCGGAACATAGTCATTTTACAATGCTTTCTCGAGAGGAGAAGTAACTTTTGCGCCCTTGTAGAAACTGATCACTTTCTTGCCGACACTAGCAATGTCTGCGGAGGCGGGTCAGACAAGTCACAGATGCAACCGAACATACGTACTTGTACCCGTGATACCGAACTTCTCGTATACCTTCAGGTAGGGACCCGATGCTCCCCATGCTGGTAAGCCATATTGCTGCAGACCGTCGTCAACATAACCATGACATCAGACACAGTAGACACTTGCCTCGTGACTGTACTTTTGCCATCCGACCGTAGACAATGCCTCCAACGACAAGATCGGAGCTCCACTCCTCAACACGCTCAACTTGTATGCCTTGTCCTGTTTGTCGAACACGGACCAACACGGCAAGCTCACAACCCGGACTTTCAAGCCCTCAGCCTTCAGCTTGCTTGCAGCCTCCAATGCGATCGCAACCTCGCTTCCGCTGCTCACAATGGTCAAGTCCTCACCAGCGACCTCGTACAGTACATATCCACCGCGCGCGGCGCGTTCAATCGTGGCTCCTTCCAGGTTGGGAAGATTCTGGCGGGAAAGGGAGATGATGGAAGGCGTCGATTCGCTTTGAATCGCGACCAGGTAGGACGCAGAAGTCTCGTTGCCATCCGCGGGGCGCCAGAAGTCAATGTTCGGCATCGCACGGAAGTGCGCAGCCGTTTCAACCGGCTGGTGAGTAGGGCCATCTTCACCCAGGCCAATCGAGTCATGGGTTGCTGCAATAAATAGTTAACAGCAAGTTTAAAGCACAAGGCGGAATGCTACACACCGACCCAAATTACCCGATGCCCGCTAAGAGCTGACAACCTCACAGCGCCAGCAGCGTACGACACAAAGTTCTGTGCCCGATGCGTGAGGTACGAGTGTATCTAGTTCGCTACCCGACGCACCATAAAGGTTCCGATAAAGGGCACAATACCCCCATATGCCGCCAGACCGTTAGCGATCGCGCCCATACCATGCTCACGGACACCATAGCGGATGTAGGTTCCCGAGTAACTTCCCAGGTTGGTGCTCGGGGGTTGGAAGTCGACGGTGCCTTTCGCCTTGGTCAAATTACTGCCAGTCAGATCTGCCGAGCCACCCAAGAGATCGGGGAGCTTGGGCGTCAAGGCAGTTAAAACAATTTCCGAGTATTTCCTGGACGCCAGTGCAGGGTCGCCTGGCTTGTAGACCGGCAACGCCTTCTCCCACCCTTTTGCAAGTTCTCCGGCAATACGGCGCGTAAGCTCCGCATGCTCAGTCG
>JBBPPC010000780.1:0-13062 GCA_038091775.1 Leccinum olivaceopallidum | reverse complement strand
CCTGGCTATTAAAAAATGCGAACAGCTTTTGTAAATTTCAGGGGTAGGAGGGTATATCTATTCCTATATTACAGGGAACTCTCCCTCAACTACCTGCTGCTTATATGATGTAGATATATATATCAGATACTACCCCACCAATTTTCATAATGTATCTACCTAGCTATTCAAAAAAGCGAACCGCTTTTGTATATTTCAGGGGTAGGAGGTAATCTACACCTACTGTCGCAAGGACACCCCCCTGTTGTAAACGCTTCTAGGATGTACTTTACATATATAATATCTATATGGAAGTCACTTTTCCAGAGCGATAAACCTACCCATTCAATTTTGCGATTGCATTTCGTGTTTTTGCCCATTTATACATATCTACATGACAGGAGAATTCGGACCGGTGCCGGCAAGCGATGAAAAAAAAATAGCACTTGGTGGCTGTGCTGATATTTTACTGCAGCTGTCATAAATGAACATTCATTACTACAACCTCAGGTGCTAGAGAATCCACAATCTTTACATCTTGTCGACGGCTTTTTGCATTCTTTGGCTCGATGTCCGTCTCCTCCACAGTTGTAACATCCTAGAGACATTTTGCGAACATCGGTAGTAGTTACGGTAGCATCGATATCCATTGCATTCAGATCGCAGCGGGAGAAGTTGGACGAGCATGTTTCGAATGCTTCGATTGCATTAGCATATTTCTGCATCGTGGCAATGAATTTGGTGATGGCCGTGGGCCGCTCTCCTTGCAGGAACATGTGTTTGATAATTTCCTGTCGACTGTTCCTTTCAAAAAGGGCAATTCCCATCATAGGATCACATCTGGCCTGATCGTAGAGGGCGAGCCAGCTTGTCAGGTTGAAGACCTGCATCTGTTCTTTTGGTCCTTGCTTTTTGTCCATTAATCGCCAAAGGGCGATGTCCCTTTCATTGCCAATTCGGAAGTGTCCGTCCATCAAGGTTTCGAGATCTTCTGGATCTGGCCATAGATGATCCATGAGACCTCGTCGCTTTTTTAACTTGTTTCGAGCCCAGGCACCAGCTCTGTTTTTATCCTTTTCTCCGACATCTCCTACTCATGAGAGAATGGCCAAACATCCTCGCTTGTTAGACGTAAAGGTTTCTGGGTTGACTTTGATCCAGGCCATTATTTTAGTCCACCACTTGTCATAGCGGCTGTATGTTCCATCGAAGTGTCCGGGATCAGGAACAATTTCGGCGCGCTTTTTTGAGTTCGCGGAGGAGGATGAGGTGTCGAGTACATCAGCAAACCCACCCTTGGCTCTACAGAACTGTGCAGAGTTGCACAGACCCACAGACCCTACAGAGAGGTACCTAGTAAAGCCCCTAATCCTACAGAGTACCCCCAGAGTCAACAGATCACTATACAGAGCTGTATGTCTGGCACATGTCCTCAATCTGGCCATCACCGCACTCTTCTCCGCCATCACTGACATTAGCAAGGTTGAGACAACCACTAGCCATGATATGAGAATTCGACCCAACACTGGCACAAAATTGTATTATAGGTGGAACACTTGACATCATAGCTACCATCCATATGCTGGCAATCAAGATTCAAGCATCTGGTCAGCATATCACCTACTTTGAGCGCCTGCAAGCTGAATGTGTCAATCCACTTCAAAGTAACGTCTGATGGGAAACAGTGGATGGAATGCTCACTTGCTCGTATCCTTCGACAGGTATGTTCTTACAAATTCGATGTTTCTCCCTCTTAGCCCATCAACCTCTTTGGCATGCAACTTGAATACCAGTTTTCAAAGAACTTCTATCTACGTTGGAAGCGAGGATGAAGCAACTGTGATTTGCCTCATATCAAAACACCATTGAACAGGGTCTAGAAAATCTCAGCAAATATTACAACAAGTTCGACGAGAAGTCAGTGTATGTGCTGGCCCTTGGTAAGTTGTTCTATCTCATTGAAAAGAGCTATGCAAGCTGTTATTCCGCTTAGTTCTACATCCGCATTATAAACTCACATCACGGTACATAAAGATGGCCTGGAGTGGCCCAGAAGAGCAAAAGAAAGAGTGGGCTGATGGGAACCCAAATGCAAAGAACTGGCAAGATGAGGCCCTCAAAGTAGTTAAGACAATAATGGAGAACTATTGGAGCTGCAGCCATCCTGCTGACGCCACCATCAAGTCAGCACCTACTATGGTTTAATCTGAATTTGATTGGCATTAGCTGGAGCTTGTCAAGAAAACAATACATCAAGACAGAAGTGGATGGCAGTCCAAACTGCGACACTATTTAGATGACATTCCCATGGACATTTCCAAGGAAACGGACATCGTTCAATGGTAGTCAGTATGTTCATTTTAATTTCTTGCTTATCTCTTTCTAGGATCACGAGTCAATTTTTCCGACACTTGCACAGATCACTCGAGATATCTGTACTGTTCTGAAAACCTCCTGCCATGTGAATGTTTGTTCTCAGTGGGTGCCAAAATTGCCACTGGCCATTGCTCGCATCTCGGTTCAGAGAAGTTTGAGTATCTTCAACTCCTCAAGCACTCGTGGAAGAAGATGGTCAAAGACTATGCTGTTACTAACTTGTTGGATATTGAGGAGGTGAAGTTGGTTGAGTATGAGGAGCTGCTTGCTCGTGAAGCAGAGATGTTGGAATGGGAAAGTCCAACTGAGCATGTATAATGTTACCATAGAATTGGTACCTACAAGTATTCCATGTAGTACATTAGCAACTGGTCTGCTGCAAAACTGGTTGCAACTGATTGGCAGTCAGTTGATGATGATTGTCAACAAATTTGCAACTGCAACCTAGTAGATTAGAAATTTCTGAGACTGGCAACCGGGTTTGGTTGCAACCGAGGCCAGTCCAGTTGGGTTGCTGGTTGTGTGCCAGTTGCACAACTGGATCTTAAAATACTAATTCCATCTGCATTTCCCCTTCGCATTCTTGGAAGGTTTTGGCAGATGCAATCTCACAGAATTCTGTGTGTGGGGTGAAGTCCAAATGAGTCGGACCACAGCACTAGCTTTCTCTGTCGGGCATCGCTCACATACTGACACACAAGGTCTGTTGGACATCAGGAGAGACAAGAGCGAGTGGAGTGGCAAGAGTGAGCCTGCCTCTGAGCAGTATATAACACTAGCTACACATGGTATACACATTGTACATAGCATCTCCAACCTTTCCCGAGCCTGCAACGACTGGTTGTATGTAGCTGGACCGGTTTGGAAGGCAACAGGTCGTGACCAACTGCAACTGGTGGGCATAACTGCCCTCAACTGATTGCTATCAATTGGTTGCAGTTACACCATTTCTCTACAATGAAAAAGACCGGTCTTGGTCTCATTGCTTTAAAAAAAAGAAAAAGAAAAAACTGGACCAAACCAGACTTTGAAACAATAATTGCCCAGGCTGGTAGTAACTTGAAAGAACAACACATCAGGCATAGGTGGAACATAGTTTGAGCCAGTATCGTGAGCAAGAGTTGGTATGGGAATGGAATGATCATTCAGGTAGGCCGTTGCAGCTAGTGCATGCATCTTGTTGGGGAAATTCTTCTGGTACGAAATAAAATCAAATGTCTTGTGTACTTCCAGGTCATCCATGAAAGCATAGTACATATCACAAAGCCCGCTGTCACAGTAGAAAGCAGCAGCCAATTCACCGCGAATGGCAGAAAGAATTGTTGTGTCTGCCATGAGAGTTGCTAACACATGTCTTAATTCTTCTTTGGTAGGCAGGGTGAGCACCAGCGTGAGCTTCTCCAAGTCTAAAGTCGGCGGCACTGTCATCTGAGAAGTTTGGCTTGGAGCCCCAACTAGTGTTTAAAAGTCCTCACCAGGTGTTATGCTTGCTCGACTAGTCCTTCATCCTTAGTCTTTGCCCCCTTCTCCAAGTCTACATCTGACCCTATCCAGGCCAGCTGTAATACATGATTTGATAAGCATAATTGATTGGGGCAGCATGGGAGAATCATTGAATATATTCAACTTGAAGTTAGCAAGGTGAGTTGGTGGGGACAGACTCTGGGACTGGCCAACTGAATGCCAGAAACAAATGGCAGGGGGATGTCATTCATTCAATGAAGTCTCTCAAAATATGAAGCAAGCAATATAAAAATTTACTATGCAATGTGTACCTTTATCTATGCTATCTCAGTGTGATGCTTATTGTAATGAATGTGATATAGCTCATTGGTGTTCCCCAGTCATTCCACATCCAGGATTTTTACACTGCAAAAAATAGTTACCACTGCCATCTTGGACTCAGACTTGTGGTGATGGACATAGATATGGAGTATTTCATGAGATGATCCAAAATCCATATCATTTGTCTTATAAAATTCAAAAAAATTATTGATTTATTTCACTACCTCTAATTTATGTTGTTGTTTTTCAGACACCATTCAGCAATCAGGTGGCATTCAAGACAGCAGTTAGAAGCAATACACCTGGCCCTGGGTAGGATCAAATGTAGACTTGGAGAGTGGTGGGCTAAGATTAGGTGAAGGAGTATTGTCATGGTTGGCTATGCTCAGACTCTATTTTTTTGATACAATTTAAATCTGCACTGAACAAGTGCTTGCCATTCATTAGTCCAAGGCTCCAAGATGGTAGATATGTAGCAAAAGTAAACAAGTCCAACAAGATCAAGAGGGATCAGATGAAAAAGGAAATATACATGTGCCATGGTCAATAATTGATAGATTATCAAAAAAGGCCCATCCACCTGGTTGCCTGTCCACCACCTCTCCACCATGCCTCATACATCTCAAAGACAAATTTTGCTTGATGTAATTGACCAATTAGAGATGAAAGTTGCAGAAAAGCACTTGAAAATCTTAATAGGTTGTTGTCAAGGTACTTATCTTGCATATCATTTGATTATTGTCTGGGTCACCAAGGAAGCATCCATAAAATGTCAATCCATGTGTTCTATAGCTTGGATTATAGGTATATATATGTACTACATTTAGTTTGCTACAGTCGGAGCGTCAAACACACGTGATCGCATGTGATCAGCACATAGATTAAGTGATCAAATCATGTGTAACTCAAAAACAGTCAAATCTCAATCATATCTTACCCAATTAATGTAATGATTAGCTCAGATTACAGGTATAAGTCTATACTACCTCCAATTCAGCCACCGCTAAGCATGAAAGTCACACACCCCTGAGCATGAGACTGGTTTCAGTTGCAACTGGTTAAAACCAGTCTTGCAACCGGGTACAACTGTTCCGGACCGGTTGCCACCAGTCTTGGTTTCAGTTGCCATCATTTCTGAACCTCTTTGAAGTAGTCTCGGTCCGGTTGCCTCAATTTTAGGCAAAAAACCAGACTGAACTGGACTTTTAAACAATCATCCAGATACATCATACAGCTCAATGTATCCAATCTCTTCAGTGTTCTGCCACTGTTCCTTTGATTAAATTGACATTGGACAGGTTATGACAATGTCATCAGGAAATTGGGGAGATGATGATATATCCAGATACAAATAGATAATAGTTGATCAGCAATTATAAGTTGATCTTCATTCTGAACATAGAGTGACACTGAGATGCCTGAGTATGCCTAGATGATAGTATCCAGATAAGCCATGGGGGATAGTTGTGTTTGATTGGAGTCTGGTGTTCTCCAAATCACAAGTATTGTTGTTATACCTGAAATGATCGGTTGACGTGGAGGTGTCCCTGGTCACCAAGGCATTGCAGAGGGATAATCCGAGTTTCACACCGTCAATCATAAAGACAATGAAACCTGGCAGTCTGGCATTTGAGTGTCACAACATACAAACAGAGATGCCGAACCTGCATGTCCAATGTCATATAAAGAATCCAGCAGTGGGTAAGCATGGAGGAGGGGTGAAATGGGGAAAGTGGGGAGGTGTGAGGACGTAGAGGACGTAGCAGGGATTTTATATCAAGAACAGGAATGAACCAGTGCTGTGCTTGTAAGGCCTTTGAACAACATTGTTCGGCAATAGCCTTGGCTATCTGTAAAGCAGTCACATCAATCTGAAAATATGGACGGTGATGGTCAACAAAGCAATGACATGTGATGAAGAGGGGAAATGTACATCATTGTCACTGTTGAGAGAAAAGGGCCAATTTTGGTGGATGCCCCTTCAAAATCCAGATATGCGAGAAGCCAGAACTTGCCAATCTGGTCGACTCAGAATTCGTTTCTATCATCACCAAATCAAGAGTTATGTGCAGTGAGAGCCTCCTTTGAGATTGAGTGGAGGTTAGTGCACTCATGCATGGCACTATGGATCAATGCGACTTGCAAGAGAGTAAGTGAGCCCTATCAGAGAGTAAGTGAGCCCTATCAGAGAGTAAGTGAGCCCTATCTGTGGACAGCTTGTCATTGTTGTCCTTATACTCTCTAGTGGAGAAAGGACTCTCAGATCCGCCTACGACAAGGGAGTCAGTCGGAAAAGTAGCTCCTTCGTGGATAATAGTAGCATCAGTACTTCATAGTAGGCGGGGTATTTGGCAATTCCATGTGGAACATCGACTGGAGGATAATCCTCCTCATCAATTATATGAGTTCAACAACACAATAATTTGTTGATGAACCTAAAAAAAGGAAATTCATTTTTTGTCATTGTTGCGTCTTGACGGAGCGCTACTTACATAGTTGTACTGAAAGAGAGAGGAACACAGTAAAGCAAGGATAAAGGCAGCTCTTAAGACTCAGAAGGGAAGAAGACTACATAATGGAGTGGCACCATCTATATGGGTTACTTAACTTTGCGGGAAAAAAAATCACATACGTGAACTCTGAGATGTGGCCACCTGTTGTAAATCACCATTACTGACCAACCACTCACAGTCTGGAGCACAGTCCAGAGCAGTCCGGCCTCACCGACACAGCAGACTAAGACCGGACATACCAACACCCGGACTAAGGTCAGGTGATCTACCCCTCAGCCCTTCTCCTCGACGTCACTACATAACCATGGTGTCACCACAGTCATTCCATTACTAGCCACTCACTTATATCATTATATAGACATGATGTCATTTAGTATGTATGTAGGTAACACCTCATATAGTCCGCCTGTATGTGAGATAGTCCTATTGTATAAATACTCGAGTCAGTCATAGCTGGTAGACCCAGCTTTGACCTCTTGAGCTTATTGCCAAAGTCCTTTGCTTTCCACCTCATCCTTCATCAGCAAACCAGCATTTCGCCGACAGAGTGGCAGAAAGTGACAGAAAATGACAGTAACTAACAAAGTCTGACAGGTGACAGAGTGACAGGGGTACAGAGTTTGACAGTGTGACAGAGGTTGACAGTGTGACAGGAGGTGACAGATAGTGACAGATAGTAACAGACAATGACAGATGTACACAGCCACCTACATAATAACCAGGCACACTAACCAGACTTTGCCAATATTCCTAATCCAGCCTAACATTGTTTTGCCTCCTAACTAGGACTAACTATTGATTTGCCTGATACTAACGCCGATATCCCTAACCCAGCCTAACATTGTGTTGCCTCCTAACCTGGACTACTAACTATTGATTTGCCTGATACTAACGCCGATATTCCTAACCCAGCCTAACATTATATTACCTCCTAGCCCAACCTAACATTGATTTTACCTTCTAAGCCAGACTAAGAAAATATTCCCATGATTGACATTCATGATCACCGATTTTTTCCGATTTTTTCCACTGTTAATTGCTCAGTTACTTCTAACTCTGGCTTTGCCAATATTCCTAGCCAAGACTAACATTGTTTTACCTCCTAACCTGGACTGACAAAAATTCGTCGCCTAACCCAGACTAGAAAGATATTTCCAAGATTGACATCCATGATTGCGGATTTTTGCTGATTTTTCCCACCACTTTTTGACTTCACAGATGTAAATTTATGTTTTATTGACACACAAGTCGGAATTGGTTATATCTCGGCTTCCTACGATCGGAATTGCGTGTTTCTATCTAATATGGATTTAGTTTTTATATACATACACTGATCACAATCTATTATATGATGTAGTATTTTTGCTAATCCATGCCTGAGCCTTTGTGTTTTGGCTGGAGACCAGCCAGCCAGTCACCAAATTAGGCATTTAGCCTGTAACACAGTGTGATAGTTTTAAATTTAGTTTTAAATTGAATAGATTAGCCAAGAATTGTGGAATTTTGATTGCAAAATATGCAAGATTTTGTCTAGTGCCAAGCATAATATATAGTAATGATCCTATTAAGGATTGATATCAAGATCTTTGCTTAAATCTTTCTGTTGTTTATTAGGGTATGGTATATAATGAGAAGGAAGTGGTGTTCTAGCAGGTTTTGCATTCTCAAAGTGTTTGACAACCTTATCAGCATAGGCAATTGGTCTAATCTTGTAGTTTTTTTAGAACAGTCTCTAGTCATTTGTCATTTGAGTTGTGATTACTGTTCTCACCACCATTATAGTTGATGGTGGTTGATTACCAATATTCACAGCCACTCAACTCAAGTCTCAGAGTCCTCTGTTCTATTTCCTTTGGTTACTCACAGTGGATTCCAGTGTAATCTACACCTCCCACAAGCTTTCTTTGCTTATCACCAAGTCAAGTCTATCCAGCTTGACATACTTAGTATATCGAAAAAGTGTTTATCAGGTATCAGCACCGTGTGAGTGGAAGGATAAGATAATCTTTTGGCTGCATTTGTCAAAGAACTCAATCCGGTCTATAGCAGTCTGGAGCGTAAGACAATTGTCTGCTTTGAGTAATGCCTATAGAAATGAGCTTGACTCCAATGACAGGTTGGTATATAGATGACCAGTGATAACCACACATGTCTGCCATCAAATTCTATTATCACAGTTCCTATATCAATGATCAGTGCTTTGCTATTGGTAGTTTGTGAATAGCAGGGCACTGAGAATTTCAAGTATTCAGTGAAGTCCGATATCTCATTTGTAAAGTGGACTGAAGCACCAGAGTCCAGTAACCAGGAGTCTGGTGGGATGCCTATTTGAGAGGATAGGAATCACCACTCAGGGACTCACCTAAGTGATTAGAGACACTACAAGTATATGAACAGAAGTGCTTATTCTACTGTAATGTATCTACACATCTTATATACTCATCTATACATTCCATGAGAATGTTTTATTTAAGGTAGTCCATGTGAAGTATGTGAATAGTCTGGTAGTCTGGTAATGACTAAGGTCAGACTAGTGTCGAACCAAGTTGGACTAAGGTCAGATGGGTGTTCTTTCAACAATGTCTTGTACTTATCTGGTGACAATCCCATGCAAGTTGAGATATGCAGCCATGCAGGGCTTGGACCACTGCAATTATTTCTGTTGAACCTGTGATGTCAGAGGGACCAAGGCACACAAAGAGATGGAAATTGGATATGGTACTATATGTACGGTATGGTTTTCATGCTGTGCTCTGCCTCTTCAAATCTCAAATCACATTGACTATGAACATTCAGGCAATCTGTGATCACCAGAGTCAACTACTACAATCTGTAACCACTTTCACATTGCAACACATCTGTCGGGTGCTACTGACAAGATCAAGAACTTGGTCTTAACAACTGCTATAAGGGACTCAACCTCATCATGGACCCTTAATGGGAAAAAAGTTGTGGAAATGGGTTGTGGAAGTGCATGCCAGGTCCAAGGAAGAAGTCTGGGCAGTGCTAGAGAAGGAGTTGAAGGACTTCCTCAAAGGATGTCGAGTAAACAATCAACCACTTACTGTGGCTACAAGGTGAGAATCTTTCAAGTTTGAGGCTGGTGGTAACAATATACAAATTGAATTCACTCAACAGGCACAGATATTCATCAAGACATGCTGACGGAAATTCTCCACACAGTGCTTCTTGGCATTGTGAAGTACTTTGGGGACAAACAACCTTCCTCCTTGACAAATCAAGACTTCTGGATTTGTTTCAGATCTGTCTCAAGTTTATTGACAAAGAAGACCAATGAAAAACTGGTTATGTGATCCTAGAGTCGCTATTTAGTGGTTATCCCACTCCCAAAAGCTTCATTTGCTTATCAGATTTAGCTTGCACGACGTCTCAGGCTGTTCCTCGATCCTATGCAGAGGTGATGTGTTAGCAGGATTCTCGAGAGTGGCATCAGGCTGCTCTTGACGAGTTGAATGCTCAGAGACAGAATGGGACATGGACTCTTGTTCTTAGGCATACAGATTGACCTGTCATCGGTTCCAAGTGGGTCTAAGATTGCATGCATGGACTCCAGGTCAGTAGCTCATTCATTGTACTCTTTGCTCAATATCATTGTTGGTTACTCACAGTGGACTCTGGTGTGACCTACAAGTCCCCTTTAGTGGTTATCCCACCCCCACAAGCTTATTTTGCTCATCACTTCCTCCATCTTCCTCAGTCTCCTTGCCCTTGCCCTTGTCCTGTATCTTTGCAATGTCTCTGGCCTTCTTCACTTCTGCATATCCTGTGCATCCTCCACCTTCTTCTTCTCCTCCTTCTGTTGCTTCTCCGCCGCCTTGGCCTGTACCTCCTCACCATCACGACTCGAACCTTGACCAAACTCCCCGCAGCACTGGTGTACTATGGCATTGGAGTGCCTGCACAATCTTCATGTGTGACTCTGCAAGAACTGATTGGGATAACATGCTGATGGCATTGTGGTTGTTCACCGTGGCCTCCATAAGTGGGCAGGACCGAGATGGTCGGGGTGGCGTTCTTGTTGCTGCTCCACCTGCACCTCTTGCAGGCCCAACTGGCAGGGCACACATGAAGTGGCCTTCTTCACACCACTCTTTGCCTTGCACTCGCCCTGCTAGACGCAGTGGTCACAGGGCTTGCCAGCAGAGGTGTTGGAGTCCATCGGAATTCTCCATCATGTGGGCCTCCGCCAACCTCCTTTCCTTGCCTCACAGAGCAGCCTCACCTTGTCCGCCTCACGGCGCTGCCTCTCCTCCTCCTCCTTGGAGTGCTGTGGGATGCATTCACGTCAGTGAATGAGTTGTATGTCCACCCTTATATGATGCACCTCATGAGAGAGGTCCAACCTCCGCTTTGCTTCGTATCTTGCCCTTTCATCCTGAATCTTGGCCTCTCTGGTCTGCCACTCCATGTTTTTCGCCTCTGCGACCTCCTTGCCGTCTTCGGAGTCACTGACTAGCAAGGTGTTGGGCACCTTGCTCCAGTCAGGCTTCTTGTGTGAATGGGGTGCCATGGTGGCATGGATGGTTATTGGACAGGGGAGGGGGGTGAATGGGTTGTTTGTGGTATGGAGTTGTGTGTTAAGAGGAAGAGAGTAGGTTGAGTGGAAGACGCGAGAGAGTGTGGCCTTTTATATAAAAGTCACAGGAACGTACCTCTCCTCTTTATATCTTTTCCTCTCTTCCTCTTTTCAAGTTAGTTTTACTGCAGGTTCTCCCACAGAGTAGGTGAAGCCGATGACTTTGCCCACAATCACTGGATGATAGAATCATGGATGGAAAATAATATCCAGAAGCATCTGTAATGGAATAACAGGAGGGATTGTTGTCGTAATGGCACTCTGAGTCAAGGTATGTCCAAGAAATCTTTGTTTTGTCTCATATAACTACTAGTATTTAAAAGTTCAGTTGCACAACCAGTAAAAGACTGGCAACTGGATTGAACTGACACCGGTCGCAACCAAGCCCTTTAGGAAGTCAATGACTCCACGACCATGCAAAAAGATATTTATAACTATGTAGACTGGTGTCAGGTGTGCACCCTCACGAAGGGATCGTCAAAGCCACCGGCCAGAAAGCTACCAGTACCAACTGGTCCTTGGTAAGACATTTCTGTAGATTTAGCCGTTCCATGGGTGGTCTTCTATATCATAAGTATAATTTGCAAACACAAATATTGGCCACTGGTCTCCCGCAACGCGGAGTGGCCCTGCAACACGTTGTGAGAATGGTACTAAACTAATTGATGATGTACATACTCACTGCAAAGCAGCGCCCCCCCAGTACACTGGTGGTGGACACCTCGACCAGATTTTGCAACTAGATTTCGCATTATGCAGAATGTGTGGGTTGAGCATTTGGCCTTTCGGGGTGATCCAGTTGATAATTGCACATTTCATTCCTTTCGTATCATCGGCCTTCTAATAGATCCTCTAGGAGTGCTGTTCATGCCCTCTTTGATCTACGAGAGCTCAGCCAGGATGGTCCACTGAAACAGAAGTCACAGGCCAGCATTTAGGACTGGTGGTGAGTCAGTGGAAATGGCACTTGTTGGATGGTATAAGATTCTGACTCTGAAGAAGATGAAGTGGTGATGAGAAGAGATCAAAAGGAGAAAGACTTGAGTAGAGGGAAGGGAAGATGGATGATAAGGCTTTGCCTTGAGTCAAAGTTGAAGGTCTGTCTCAGATGCTGGGACTTGCTAAACTTGGGGTGGTGAGGAAGTGATTGTTAGAGTCGCGCAATCAGGGGGGAGTGTTACAATTAGCATGCACAAGTATGAGCTTTGAAGGCTTTTGCTTCTTGTGACAAAATATGACTTGTGTATAACCAACAGCTATGTACATCTTGTCAGTCACAGCGTCCAAGTGGGTGGGACCTGCCTGTGGTTAGAAATGAGGAGAGGTCCATTTCCCTAAGCACCGCCCTGTCCTACGACAGCATCTGGAACTGCCTAAAGGAGTTTATTGAGGTCAAGGCTTTAATGGTGCATTGACTCACTGGCAAGGCAAGCCTTGTGCATTGGCATACATTTGACACAGCCAATGTTTGACCCTATGACTTAACGATGCTAGCATGAGCATGATCCAACATGAGCAGCTCCATCTACACCACTGATTGCAAGCAGTGGGTAGGTCTGGTCAATATTGTCATACTTGATCAAGAAAACAATAATAACACATGTGGTCAATATGCAAGACCTCTAATATACTTGATCACGAAAAGAAATAACAACAAACCTGATCAACATGCTTGGACCCCTGATATACTTGATCAAGAAAAATGTCATGATATCCCTAGTCAGACATAACAAGTAACAGGTAGACCTGGTCAACATGTATCAAGCAAAAAATAATGACACCCCTGGTCAACATTCAGGATCTTGATATCCT
>JBBPPC010000779.1:0-13088 GCA_038091775.1 Leccinum olivaceopallidum | reverse complement strand
AGACATGATGACCGAACGCGACAGAGTTACATAAGAGTGATGGTGTGTTCCCACACCACTTATATACTTACGGCAATGGGCGGAGTAAGTATCATGGTGCGTCTGTTTCTTTGCTCATCTCTAGTGCTTATATCACGAATACGACGACGATCAAAACTTCAGACAACATCATATATGTGCGCGCTCTGAGCAGACATATTATCTTCTTGAACACCGAAGAAGTTGCGATCGCGCTCGGAAAGAGCTTACAAAAGTACTCTGATAAATCTAGGTCTCCCATTGCAGATCTGTGAGTTCCACGTTCATGGACGACTCTTGTACCAATACGTCGTGGAGATCGCTGGGTTTAATGCGATCGACAGGAGCCCCATTTTGCGCTACATCGAACGACGCGGGTATGTGCAGTGTCTGTTTCTATTTACCCCCTGTAACATGGCTGAGACGGTAATTTCTTTTTCGACGATAGTAACTTTGTCCACCTTGCGGGAGCTTTGGTCAGCGAAGACGCGCTTACGAACTCGATATCCTCTGCCCAAGGCATACTCAGACGGATCACCGAATTCACGGTGATCGTAGACGACCAGAAAGCCCCGAACTCGTTGATGTTTCTGTTTCGTCGAGGTTGATGGTGCACTCTGTGAGACTAGTATTTCTTGATCTTCGGTATTACACCACTCGTGTTCGTCTCTGCCTACTTTACTGCGATAGCCCTCTGCGCACGAAGCACCGGCACGAATTGAGACAGAGCTCCGTCTTACAGATGAGAACATTGACAAGATCCTGGATTGTGGAAGCCTCGCGCCTCCGACCGTCCATGTCCTAAAACCGGGCACTTTCCGGGAATACAGGGCATTGAAGATCAAGGTCACCGTGACGGGGGCGGGTCAGGTGAAAGTGCCCGTGGTGTTCTGGGATCAGGGGTGCAGGGTGATTGAGCGTCGTTAGTATGCCAGTCTTTTTTTTCTTTTATTATCGTCCTCGTCGATGTGCTTGTACATGAACAAGTTGATCAGTGATCCATGATTACTTGGCTGTATATGTGTAAGGCTCCACCGAGCTGGGCTGGTTCTTGTCACATCAATTTCGGATGGAACAGCTTGATTCAGTAACTGTTTCAATCTGCTTCGTCGGGTAAGTATAGCTCGTAATTTTATCTTGACGTCGGTTGAAACATTGAAACGTTAATTGGGTATATTCGTTGTGGAGTTGTGTTTATTTCCTGAAATTTTTACTCATTCGTCGTCCGTCGTCCTTCGTTCTTGATCGATTGATCGACGACCGCCCCGAGTGATTCCATATGAGCACTTCGAACCGTAACACTCTCTGTGAACGTAACTGTTTAAAATCCCGGGAGGGGACATATGAGGGATACTCCGACGGATATCTAGGCTAGAGTCATAGAGGCTATCGGTGCGATCAACATCCATGCTCCGTTACGGCGCACTTCTATGACACTCCTTTCAACCACTCCCCATCTGCTAAGTGAAAAACTGTCCCGAAATAGTCCACGCGTCTGAGACTAGAGGCAGGACCAAGGTGGCGAAGGGCAACAGGAACTTTGGGCAGATAATCTGATGTGGTATGTGCAAAGCGAACGCAAGCGCTCTCTCAGTATGCAGACCTATCAGCATGAGGGGGTTCATACCATTTATGGACTGGGAAAGCTCCTAGAGGAGGAGTCAAGCAACCTCAGTGCGAGATACCAAACGGATGACTTACGCTCGTGATCATTGACCTCTTAACCATATCATCATCCCATCGCAGCGTCAGCGAGCCGAGCGACAAAAGGGCCGTCCACTCCCCGCGACACTCTGATATGGTTTCCAAGATGTCTGCGACTACTCTGCATGCGAGCAACTCATCGCACGAGAAAGTTAGCGTCTCGAGAGACCGCGGCGCATCCCTGAGGACTGAACCCAGAATCCAGGGGTACGACTGGCCTTCAAACTCGGAGACACAAATGTGCAGGTCTGTGAAGTGAGGCTGATACGGCCAAGGTTGCCCAGGTTGCTTATCATTGGCAATAACCAAGTCGCCATAACATGCGAGGCACGTGCGCAAGTACCGCATTTCGATGACCGGAATGAGCAGCCCAGACGCTTTGAATTGAAGCAGGCACAGCTGGGACACCTTGACTTTGATTTTGGGTTCCAAAGCTTCGGGGGCGTACAGACAAGTGCCTCCAGTAATATCCAACGTCTCGAGCGAAGGCAGCGTCGCGAGCGCGGTCCAATGTTCCTTGCCCACGTAGCAGCCTATAAAGTGGACCTCACAGATGTTCTTCATGTGCGACATTGTAGTGGTGTACAGCCTGCACTCCGACAAGCGCACGTCGGGATCCTTGCCCCACCACGTGAAATGGCACATTCTCACTACGCCTGCAAGTGCAAGTGCGAGAGGTTGCTCCGCAGCAATCTGTGCAATCAACAAGGAGCCTTCTGGTGTCCAGAAATAGCGACGGCCGATCACGGAGCCATAAAAGTAGAGACGCTCGTAGACGCGTGGAAGGCAGATGTTGGCGAAAAGCCTGCAAACACAAGAAGAATTGGATAAAATCTTGGTTTGCCATGGCGACAGGTGGTCTTGGGGTGGGGCGATGATGTCGAAGATGTAAATGTAAATCTCGTTCGGTATTGTAGACAAGATTCGATCAACGCTCCGACGTTCTGGAGCTAGGAAAGGCGACGAAAATTCGAGTGTGGACAAATAAATACATGCTGTGAGCTCACCTATCGACCACTGCTCGAAGAAAGACATGAATGAACGCGATAGAGTTACATAAGAGTGATGGCCCTGTGTTCCCACTGCACCACTTATATACTTACGGCAATGGGCGGAGTATCATGGTGTTTCTCTGCTCATCACTAAGTAGTGCTTATATCACGAATACGACGATCAGAACCTCAGACGCCATCGTCTATATGCGCGCTCTGAGCAGACAGATGATCTTCTTGAACAACACCGAAGAAGTCGCGATCGCGCTCGTAAAGCGCTTACCAAAGTACTCTGATAAATCTAGGTCTCCCATTGCAGATCTGTGAGTTCCACGTTCATGGACAATTCTTGCACCAATACGTGGTGGAGATCTCTGGGTTTGATGCGATCGACGAGAGCCCCATTTTGCGCTACATTGAACAACGCGGGTATGTGCAGTTTCTGTTTCTATCCACCCCTCATGACTGAGACGATAATTTCTTTTTCGACGATAGTAACTTTGTCCGCCTTGCGGGAGCTTTGGTCAGCTAAGACGCGCTTGCGAACGCGATATCCTCTCCCCAAGGCATTCTCGGACGGATCACCGAACTCACGGTGATCGTAGACGACCAGAAAGCCCCGAACTCGTTGATGTTTCTTTTGTCGAGGTCGATGGTGCACTTTGTGAGACTGATACTTGTTTTGTTACACCACTCGTGTTCGTCTCTTCTTACTTTACTGTGATAGCTCTCTCTGCGCACGAAGAACTGGCACTAATTGAGACAGAGCTCCGTCTAACAGACAAGAACGTCGTCAAGGTCTTGGATTGCGGAAGGCTCGCGCCGCCGACCGTCCATGTCTTAAAACCGGGCACGTTCCGGGAATACAGGGCGTTATCAAAGCCACCGTGACGGGGGCAGGTCAGGTGAAGGTGCCCGTAGTACTCTAGGACCACTGGGAGGTGCAGGAGTGGGTGTTGGAACGCGTCGACAGGGTGATCGAGCGTCGTTAGTATGCCACCCTTATTCTTCTTCTCTATTTATTAGTTTTCATTATCGTCCTCGTCGATGCGCTTGTGCATGAATAAGCTGGTCGATGATCAATGATTACTTGCTTGTATATGCTTCAAACAAGGCTCCACCGAGCTGTGCTGGCTCTTGACAATTCTGTAAAACACGCGCTGTCGACTGTTTCTAGTTCGTTATTGCGACAATGGACGGGATACAGTTTCGTTTATTTCCTGAAAATTTTACCCATTCGTCGTCCGTCGTCCTGCGTTCTTGATCGATTGATCGACGATCACTCCGAGTGATTCCGTATGAGCACTTCGAACCGTAACACTTTCTGTGAACGTAACTGTTTAAGATCCCGGGAGGGGACATATGAGGGATGCTCCGACGGATATCTAGGCTAGAGTCATAGAGGCTATGGGTGCGATCAACCTCCATGCTCCGTTACGGCGCACTTCTATGACACTCCTTTCAACCACTCCCCATCTGCTAAATGGAAAACTGTCCCGAAATAGTCCATGCGCCTGAGACTAGAGGCAGGACCAAGGTGGCGAAGGGCAACAGGAACTTTGGGCAGATAATCTGATGTGGTATGTGCAAAGCGAACGCAAGCGCTCTCTCAGTATGCAGACCTATTAGCATGAAGGGGTTCATACCATTTATGGACTGGGAAAGCTCCTAGAGGAGGAGTCAAGCAACCTCAGTGCGAGATACCAAACGGATGACTTACCCTCGTGATCATTGACATATTGACCATATCATTATCCCATCCCAGCGTCAGCGAGCGAAGCGACAAAAGGACCGTCCACTCCCCGTGACACTCTGATATGCTTTCCAAGATGTCTGCAACTACTCTACATGCGAACAACTCATCGCACGAGAAAGTCAGCGTCTCGAGAGACCCCGGCGCATCCCTGAGGACTGAACCCAGAATCCAGGGGTACGCCCTGCTGCCCCACGAGTCGAAGACACAAATGTGCAGGTCTGTGAAGTGAGGCTGATACAGCCAAGGTTGCCCAGGTTGCGTATCATTGGCGATAACCAAGTCGCCATAACACGCGAGGCACGTGCGCAAGTTCCGCATTTCGATGACCGGAATGAACCGCCCAGACCCTAAGCAGTCAAACAGGCACAGCTGGGACACCTTGACTTTGATTTTGGGTTCCAAATTTGCGGGGGCGTACAGAAAAGAGCCATCAGCAATATCCAACGTCTCGAGCGAAGGCAGCGTCGCGAGCGCGGTCCAATGTTCCTTGCCCACATCGCATTTTGTAAAGCGGACCTCACGGATGTTCTTCATGTGCGACATTGCAGTGGTGTACAGCCTGCGCTCCGACAAGCCCACGTCGGGATCCTTGCCCCACTGCGTGAAATCGCACATTCTCACTACGCCTGCAAGTGCAAGTGTCAGAGGTTGCTCCGCAGCAATCTGTGCAATCAAGAAGGAGCCTTCTGGTTTTCCGAAACGGCGGAGCGAGGAGCCATCAAAGTAGAGACGCTCGTAGATGCGTGGAAGGCAGATGTTGGCGAAAAGCCTGCAAACACAAGAAGAATTGGATAATATCTTGGTATGCCATGGCCACAGGTCGTCTTGGGGGGCGACGATGTCGAAGATGTAAATGTAAATCTCGTTCGGTATTGTAGACAAGATTCGATCAACGCTCCGACGTTCTGGAGCTAATAGGAAAAACAACGAAAATTCGTGTGGACAGATAAACACATGTTGTGAGCTCACCTATCGACCACTGCTCGAAGAGAGACATGATGACCGAACGCGACAGAGTTACATAAGAGTGATGGTGTGTTCCCACACCACTTATATACTGACGGCAATGGGCGGAGTATCATGTATCACGGTGCGTCTGTTTCTCTGCTTATATCACGAATATGACGCTCAGAACTTTAGACGACATCGTCTATATGCGCGCTCTGAGCAGATAGATTATCTTCTTGAACACCGAAGAAATCGCAATCGCCCTCGGAAAGCGCTTACAAAAGTACTCTGATAAACCTACTCCCATTGCAGACCCGTGAGTTCCACCCCTGCTACATTTTTTACGCTGCCAGATTGAATGGACTTGGCAAATGTTCGGCTGGGAATGGGCGACAACTGGCTCGCGCTAGGGATCGAGGTTCCCCCAAACAACTACAGAAGCGTAGTTGGCTACATATCTCTTGGACGATTCTGCACGCTACGCAGATCATTTCACGATGTCCGCCTCCATCCTCGGGAAGTTATTGTTATCACACTCGTTCTACGATATATACCCGATCCGCCCGTGGCGATAGGCAGTAGCCCTTGTACCCGTACGCCGTAGTCGCCCTCTAGAGCGTGGTCCAGTTCTTTCGTGCCCGCCCTTCTCAGTGTTTCCGCCGTTGGCCACGGATATCCAGGGATTCTAGCTAGATTCATAGAGACTATCGGTGCGATTAACCTCGATGCTCCATCAATGCATCACGGCGCACTGCTATGACAACTCTGACAACAACTACAGAAGGCGTGAGTACTAGCTGTTGACGCATATCTCGGGCGACCCGACAAGCACGACGTGAATGTTGTCTGCAGGTAATATATTTCGATCTGTACCCATCCGAGGCTTCTTGCGCATTGTCGATGGACAGTGGAACAGAAATCATGCATACTGCAGCACCTCAATATTGTACTTTACTACAGAATTCCTTCCGCTCCTTTCAACCACTCTCCATCTACTAAATGGAAAACTGTCCCGAAATAGTTCACGTGTTTGAGGCTAGAGGTAAGACCAAGGTGACGAAGGGCAACAGGAACTTTGGGCAGATTATCTGATGTGGTATGTGCAAAGCGAACGCAAGCACTCTTTCAGTATCCAGACCTATTAGCATGAAGGGGTCCATACCATTTATGGACTGGTAAAACTCCTAGAGGAGGGTCAAGAAAGCTTGCGAGATGCCAAACGGATGACTTACGTTCGTGACTGGCCTCTCATCGATCTTATCATCCAGTCGCAGCGTCAGCGAGCGAAGCGACAGAAGGGTCGTCCACTTCCCGCGAGACTCTGATATGCTTTCCAAGATATCTGTAGCCATTCTGCGTGCGGCCAACACATCGCAGGAGAAAGTCAACGTCTCGAGAGACCCCGGCGCACCCCTGAGGACTGAACCCAGAATCCAGATGTACGGCTCGCTTGAGTCGCTCTTGGAGACACAGATGTGCAGGTCTGTGAAGTGAGGCTGATACAGCCAAGGTTGCCCAGGTTGCTTTTTATTGGCGATAGCCAAGTCACCATAACACGTGAGGCACGTGCGCAAGTTCCGCATTTCGATGACCGGAATGAGCCGCCCAGACCCTAAGCAGTCAAGCAGGCACAGCTGGGACACCTTGACTTTGATTTTGGGTTCCAAATCTGCGGGGTCGTGCACAAAAACGCCCCCGCAGATATACAACTTCTCGAGCGAAGGCAGCGTCGCCAGCGCGATCCAATGCTCCTTGTCCACGGCGCAGCCTAAGAACTGGACCTCACGGATGTTCTTCATATGCGACATTGCAGCGGTGTACAGCCTGCCCTCCGACGAGCCCACGTCGTCACTGTTCCAGCACATGAAATGGCACAGTGTCACCACGCCTGCAAGTGCAAGTGCGAGAGGTTGCTCCGCAGCAATCTGTGCGGACAACACGGAGCCTTGTGGCATGAAGAAATCACCATAGCGGAGCATGGAGCCATAAAAGTAGAGATGCTCGTAGAGGCGTGGAAGGCAGATGTTGGCGAAGAACCTGCAAACACAAGAAAGATTGGATAATATCTTGAGGTTCCCGTGCGGCACGACTTTTCGGGGTGGGGCGATGATGTCGATGATGTAAAGGTAAATCTCGTTCGGTATCAAGATTCGATCAATGCTCCGACGTTCTGGAGCTGGGCAAAACAGCGAAAATTCGTGTGGAGAGATAAACACATGTTGTGAGCTCACCTGTCGACCACTGCTCGAAGAGAGACATGACCAAACGCGACACGGATGGTCCTTCGTGAGAGGGTTGCTCGGCGAGAGAGAGGGTGAGGAGTGTATTGTACGACGATACTATGAATAGATACAGTGCCGAATGCAGTGACAGTGAGTGCACGAGATTCTGGTACTAGATTCTGTGGGTGTGTGGGGAAGGTCGGTCCGACGGGTTTTCGTTCGCGAAAGCCAAACCGGGATCACAAACCATAAACGATGGAATTGGGTCGAGTTGCGTGACGGACGCAATGAAACCGAGAGAAGGGCGAGGAAAGGACCTATCCTTCTGAGCGCTTGGGAGGGTTGGATCGCGCCAGAGGAAATTCGCCGGAAGATGAGAGACGGGTGGAATGGACGGGCACGAAGAGACCAATGCACTAGAATCACAGATTGGGATGTGGGTAGGCGCGAGAAGATGAGGGGGAGAGCCTGAGTGACCGAGAACTTCGCGCACGATGAGTGGGAAGGAAAGAGAGAAAGCTCAGAAGAGTTTGAGAGTCCGTTGCCTGCCCATATATATATGTGACAAAGGTTGAAGGACACTCAACTCTGAGAGAAGCCTCGGGCACATGATCGGCCCGATATGTCATGTGGACCTCTTGAGACGCAACTTGTCACGAAGGCTCACTGTATGCGCGCCCTGCGGAATTCGCGAGTACTGGACCACAGAGCGATGCGCCAGAACAGCTCAGAGTGTAAGATAGTGCAACGCTTTGAAGCAGTGGTGGGAGGGAGTGGAAGAGTGGACGAGCGACTCGGTGGTGGAGAAAGAAAAAGACCTGGATGAGCCTGTCCATTACATTTCTGCAACGTACCTTGATAACCTACTCCTTTTGCAAGTAGACGGTTGACTCGCAACGCGACTATCTATTGAATACAAGTCTACTAGAACGTGCGGGAAAGAGTACAAATGCGGGTACTAACTTTTATCGTACATGAACATACATACAACAACTTGAAGAGTGGCTAAACCTCTAAATATTGATGATGCCAGGGGAACCTAGAGAAGCAGATAAAGTATAAAGATGACCGGGACCAGATGAACGGATACGAGAATAGCCCAAAAATGAATTCTATCCCCAAGAATTTGGTGTAGAATGGACCGTAGAGGCTTGCATATCGCAAGCCCTCGCCGATACCTTCTCCGTCAACACAAATCGACCCATGTGTCCACTATGCCATGTGCTCGCACACGGCCTGACCTGCCTTTTGATTCTTCGACGTCCACTCCGCATCCAGCGTATTAGGCAGAGGTAGGCCTTTCATGAACAGAGACACCACGAACCCAGCCAAGCTAATGGCAAGTAAAACCCTCCACAGCACCACGAGACTGCTCGCAAATGCGACTTGCACCTCGAACCGAGTCTGTGGATCAAGCTTGGATATTTCTGGGATCAGCGCATACACGATGGCGGTTCCGTGTGGAACGGAACGGATATACAGCTCCGGAAGCTTCGTGGCGAGCTCATTTCGGAGGACGGCGCTTCCGATCGTGATACCCCACACCTACAGCGAAGGAGACGCCAAACCTGAGGACACCAGCATGGGTGAAAGAGGATGTGTGACACTCACAGATCCGAACGAGCGCATGAACCACATGAAGGAGATCGCGGGTGCGTTCTGCGTGACCGGTAGCGGTGCTTGGATGGGGTACATCGCTGTCGCATTCAGTATACTGCAATGGTCAGAACATTAGAAGGTGATCAGCGCGAGCCGACGGGCACGACGTACCCTATTCCGGAACCAAGGATCACCAGACATCCAAGAGATCTTGTAAGGTAATCCGTGGTGAGTGTCACGCTCAGAGAACTAAGACCAAGGATGGTCAGTATCCACCCCAGCCACGTCTGTACTCGATATTGTCCAGTAGCCTTGACGGATATCCCTGTGATAATTATTGCAGGCGCAAGCGACGCGAACGAGAGCAAGTAAACACCAGATGAGACGGGGGATGCGCCTTTGCAAGCCTGAAAGTAGACAGGGAAGTAATCTGAAATATGGTTATCATACCGAATAGACGTAGCAGTTCCTTCGAGTAAACTCACATACAATCCCCAATGTGATGATCGTCGAACAGAATGTCTGTATGTAGCTTGGAAGAATAAGTTGACCATGTGATATAAGCATTGAACAAACAAGCCGCTTACCCACTGACGCTTGTCACGTTTGTTAATATGGAGAACGGAACCTGATTATTACGCAGTGAGATTGTATTCGGCTCGGGGTACAAAGAGAAGCACGCACGAGTGGGTGCTTAGCGAGGGTGGCCTCGTAAGTGATAAAAAACCCAAGACCAACAAAGCCGATCACCAACGGCATGAGCACCGTTGATGAACCCCATGGAGCGGTGATACCGCCCCATGTTAACCCTATCGTATATGCAATAGTACTTGCAATAACGAGGAAGTTGCCTCTGTCAATGAAACACTGAGTATCACTTGTATTCGTGGCGACCATTGCATCTGAGCCTACATCCAGTCCATTCGCCCGAGCTTCTCTCGGTAGCTGCCCGTGGGGACGGGTAGATCCAAAAGGAAGATGACCAATACACATACAACAAGCGAAATGGGAAGATTGAGTACTAACACATCCTGCAATGAGCATCCCAATATTCTGGACGAGGCTATGCCACTCACAGAACAGCCAACGCCATTTGCCGTACATTGCAAGGCTACCGCCGACGACGGGACCGATCAACGCAGCAAGACTCCACGTACTAGGTAAACGGCATCAGCACAACTCTTCGGCGCCTGCAACTAGTCGGTTCTCACAGTCCGTATAAAGCTGCATAGATACCACATTCTTGCAGAGATACGATGTCGGCTAAAATAATCCCTGTGAGGGATTGAATTCCCCCTCCTCCAAACCCTTGTATGATTCTGCCCACGATGAGCATACTCATGGTGTTCGTGCAGCCACAGATGCTGCTGCCAACAACAAAGAGACCTATGGCTATGAGAGTGGCCGGCCGCCGACCGAACGCCCGAGCTAGGCCACTGCTCATAGGGACGAACGCAGTCGAAGCGAGAGAGTAGGCGGATCCGAACCAGGTGAACTGGGATGTGTTGAGAGCCCAGGCAATGGTAGGAAGCGCGGTAGAGAGAGAGGATGCTTCAAGAGTAGCGAGAAATACGCATGTGCACATCGAGGCGAACATTATCCAAAATTTGACGCCGTTTTTATAGGGGATAACTCGGCGGTCATTGACGGAAGCCAGGGATGAGGGGAATTTCTCTGTAGCTTGGGAGGACATGGAAAAAGTCGCAGACCATTCCACTGATCTCGCGGAGCTTTATACGCGCAAACCCGGCTAGCGATGAAAGACGTACAGCGGTTGCATCGGTGTTTGATTCCGAGGCGAATGGGAAGGACTGACAGGAATCGATAACCATGAGTGGTCCTCGCGGGGTAACACGTAATGAGAAGTCGGCTAGATGACAAAACTTCACTAGGCCTGCGTTGGATAGGCTGATTCACTCAGTGGGCATGAGTACATACTTAGTAGAAGATTCCGGTTGAGGTGACTCACGACACTTTCAATAACTCGAGAGCGAATGTTGTGAAGCTCAGACAAACTAACCTCTATAAAGAGTCAGTTCTTGGATATGTAGCACCGCGGAGCTGGGAAATGAGGTGATCACGTCATATGGTCTTTTCAGCGAGCTGCGACGACTTCAGTTTTATTCGGAAGCTTCGACGGCGTGCGACGCAATAGGAGACAAAAGCGTGGTGCAACTAGGTTGCAGGAACTCGCTCTTTCGAGAAGGACCCTTGAAATGCTCCGTTTCGCCAGTGTTCGGGAGCTCCGATTGGGAAAGAGGATTACGCGAGCTCCGTCAAGCAGTGACATCTCAAAGTGATTTCGCAGATTTCAAGTCTGGGCTCGCTCCAATTCGGGAGAGCTGCGGAGGGGCCGTTCATAGCAGCTTCAAATTGCTGATCTTGTTGCGATCATTCCATCGGAATCGGTGCGGGTCCCGAACGGGGCCCGCCTTGCTTCTTGATGCGGCAATGGTGGACACGGCGCAAGAAACATTATTGCAAACTAGTGTGCGAACACCGTATACTAGTCTTTTTTTGATATGATGACACTACGTCGGTTTTGAAGCTTTAAAATTGAGAGTTCAGCGGAAGTAAGTAGAACTGTGAGACTCCTAACCATTATTTGAGTTATCTGGTTCCAGCGGGAATTAAATTTCAATTACAGGCTATCTGTCGTGAGTCATTTACGTTTCATTGATTCTGGACTATACCTTCGGTTGCACAGTAGTACTTTTGTGCTTGTCACCGGCATCTCACCAGCAGAGCGTGTTGGTTAGTGAACACCATACATTCATACTGAAAACTCTGATTCACCGGTCGCAGTCGCTAAGCCATTGATGTGAGTGTGAAGCGGCACGCGAAAACCTTGGACTGGAGCTGAAGCATTGAAAGAAGAGAAACGATCTCCTGATGGGATGGGATACACCGCGGTCTGGTAGAGTTAGTAATGTTGTACCATATGTGCGAGAATAATGATACTGATCGGAACAAGTTACCAGCACCGTTTTTGACCGACTTCAATTTGCCGGTGACTTTGGACTGCAGCTCTTCCGACGAGCCACCGTTACTTTCTAGGAAAGTGCTAGCGCACGTAAAAGAAGCCCGGTGCACCTAGCGCTAATAATTTCCAAAGGAGACGAGGAAGTTAGCGAGAACAAGGTAAAATAGGAGAACGTGGAATCAATTGAAACGAGGGAAGGCGACTCATTTCATGTCACGTAACACGGAGGCTAGTAATCGTTTGCGAGAGCTCTTATTAGATGGGGCAACACAGATTACGCTCGAAACCTTGATAGCTAGTATGGTTCTTGAAAGTGCGAAAAGCAAAGAAGCAACGACACAGCCACGCATTATCGAAGTTGTCTTCACACGCTTCATTCACGCGTCAAACTTGCCCCTTCGATTAGCATGGATCCATACACTCCCAGAACACGTCCGGCGCGTAAGAACAACTTCACCTTGTCCGCCAAAGAATACACAAAGGTAGTCCCTCTGGGTTTACTAGCTCGCTTGTGCATCCTCAATACTTGATGGGCACAGATCACGGGCACCATCGCGTCCGTCAGGAGGAACAGACGACTGAGTGACGACATCGACCAAGACATCGATTCTCCTACCAGCAACTCGCGTGAAAATCGCGGAAGAAGTACGTGTCTTGGCTACATTGTTCTTTTTTGCCATTCACTCATGGCCAATGCAGACGAGTCGTCATCCTTCATTGCCGAGACTTCGTTTGTCCGCGCGCCCTTGAATTCTCGGGTCGGGACCACAAATAAAATCCCAAAGAGCAAAGGGAAAGAGAGAGAAGATGTCTTGGATCATCTGCCAATTGATATTCAAGAGGCCATCATCCTGGAGGACCTATTG
>JBBPPC010000778.1:0-13093 GCA_038091775.1 Leccinum olivaceopallidum | reverse complement strand
ACCCACCTAAGGAAGGCCTGTCACACCAGGACTGCCTCACCACAGTCCTGCCACAGTGCAGGGTTATCACATACTAGTATCATCACATCACATCGCGCACGAGCCCGAAACTGACCAGTACCTTCCCCCTCACCGTCCCAACCCCTCATTGAAACGAGATGGAATCACAAGGTGCTTATTTCACTGTTTTGTCTGCGAGACGAGGCTCAGTGAAATAACATTCACGTCAGCCAAAAAGCGGTCCTCTCGAGCAAAGCCTCCTTACACCAAGCATGAAAAAGGGGGCCGGAGGGACTCCATTGGAGAGGGAACTGTTTCAGTCGAGGAGATACTTGCACAAGCAAGCTCAACGTTCGCCAAGTTTGAGCAAGGGGACGGGACGGACCACATTAGCGAGGCAGTCGTCTTTGATCGCCAAGCACTGGACCGTTGCCCACCCGGTCACCAGAAGCGATGGAGACCACTAAATCAGCTTGCCATTCATCTCTGGAATCGTTACAACCATCTAGGAGCGGTGGAGGACATTGAAGAAGCAGTTATCTATAGCAGAGAGGCACTGGAGCTTTGCCCAGAAGGGCACCCAAATCGTTCAACGTCGTTGGGCAATGTCGCGCTCTATCTCTCCGATCGTTACGACCGGCTTGGAGATATGACGGACCTCAAGGTGGCCATCATCCTCGGGAGACAAGCCCTCGACCTTCACCCGTCAGGGCACCCGCATCGATCAAACTCGTTGACCAATGTCGCAAGCCATCTCTGCACTCGTTACGAGCGGCTTGGAGATATGACGGACCTCAATGAGGCCATCATCCTCGGGAGACAAGACCTCGACCTTCGCCCGTCAGGGCACCCGGATCGATCAATGCCGTTGAGCAATGTCGCAGTCTATCTCTGCACTCGTTACAAGCGGCTTGGAGATATGACGGACCTCAATGAGGCCATCATCCTCGGGAGACAAGCCCTCGACCTTTGCCCGTCAGGGAACCCGAACCGATCAAGGCCGTTGAGCAATGTAGCTACCTGTCTCTCCATTCGTTACGACCGGCTTGGAGATATGACGGACCTCAATGAGGCCACACAAGACCTCGACCTTCGCCCGTCAGGGCACCCGCATCGATCAATACCGTTGAGCAATGTCGCAGTCTATCTCTCCACTCGTTACAAGCGGCTTGGAGATCTTACAGACCTCAATGAGGCCATCATCCTCGGGAGACAAGCCCTCGACCTTCGCCCGTCAGGGCACCCGAACCGATCAAGGCCGTTGAGCAATGTCGCTAACTATCTCTCCACTCGTTACGACCGGCTTGGAGATATGACGGACCTCAATGAGGCCATCATCCTCGGCACACAAGACCTCGACCTTTGTCCGTCAGGGCACCCGGAACGATCAACGTCGTTGAACAATGTCGCAAACTATCTCTCCAATCGTTACGATCGGCTTGGAGATATGACGGACCTCAACGAGGCCATCATCCTCGGGAGACAAGCACTCGACCTTCGCCCGTCGGGGCACCCGCATCGATCAAACTCGTTGACCAATGTCGCAAACTATCTCTCCACTCGTTACAAGCGGCTTGGAGATCTGACGGACCTCAATGAGGCCACCATCCTCGGGAGACATGCCCTCGACCTTTGCCCGTCAGGGCACCCGCAACGATCAAAGTCGTTGGACAATGTTGCCAACCATCTCTGCACTCGTTACGAGCGGCTTAGAAATATGGCGGACCTCGATGAGGCCATCATCCTCGCCAGACAAGCCCTCGACCTTTGCCCACCTGGCCATCCTGACCGATCGTGGTCATTGCGTCAACTTGCACATTGTCGCCGTGTTCGCTTCACCCAGTCGAACGAGTTGAAGGACAGAGAGGATCTATTCAGTCTCTACGCCGAGTTGTCAAATATCTCTCAAACACTCTCACCAGACGATCTCTCTGCTGCCAAGCAATGGGTCACGGAAGCTGAGGATTTTCGCCATCCCACAGTCCTTCTCGCATACGAAACATCTCTTCGACTACTTGTTCAGCATCTCGCCATTTTACCATCCCTACCCAATCGTCTCCAGAGTTTCAAAGACCTCGCTTCATCCCTAGCAATCGATGCCTTTTCAGCTTGTCTCCGCAATCAACGTGCCAAAACAGCGGTCGAGCTTCTCGAGCAAGGTCGCGGTGTATTCTGGACTCAGATTGCTCGTCTCCGTTCCCCTCTTGAAGATGTCATCGCGTCGGGCGGGGAAGGCCAGTCCCTTGCAAACGAGTTTACTCTACTCTCGTCAGAAATACATGATACAATTCATTCACAACGTCCAGATCAGCACAACAAGCTGTGCAGTCTCAATGTTGATCTCCAATCCGCAATCACCCAGATTCGCACATTGCCCGGCCTCGATCGATTCCTTCTCCCGTCCTCCTTCCCCGTCCTCCAGCACGCTGCCAGTGGAGGACCTGTGGTCATTGTGAATGCTAGCAACTATACGTGCGATGCACTCGTTATCTTTTTTGACAGAGATCCGGTTCATATCCCATTGAAAATTACAAAACAGCGTGTCAAGGACCTGTCGTCGGAGCTCCGATGTCTGACATTGCGTGCTAAAATAATGGACGTGAAGAATGATCTTGGTTACTTCCTGCGTGAGCTCTGGGATGAGGTTGTGTCCCCAATTGTAGACTTCCTGCAGACGACAGTTCCACCTCGCTCACGCATCTGGTGGTGCCCAACTGCCGAGTTCTCTCTTCTCCCGTTGCATGCTGCCGGTCCATATCGTGGTCGTCAACCCAATCTCTCTCATTTGTACATCTCCTCTTACACTCCCACCCTCACCGCCCTTATTCGGGCTAGGCGGAATGCCCTATCGTCGAAGTCCTTGACAAATGAGAATCGCCTTCTCGCTGTAGGTCAAGCCAATGCCAATGGACAGAGTGAACTGCATTCTGTTGGCAGTGAACTGGACATCGTCTCTCAGTGTATGCAAGGTCTCGCCACACTCACACGCGTTGAAGATTCGGAATCGAGTGTATCTAGGGTCTCGGAGGAGCTGAAGAAGAACGAGTGGGTTCACTTTGCTTGTCACGGCGTCCCAAACGAGGAAAAACCGTTTGAATCTGCGTTCGCCCTCCACGATGGTCCGTTTACGATCCAACGCATCATGGGATGCCAGTTGGCGCAGCCAGAGTTTGCTTACCTCTCTGCCTGCCACACCACGGTTGGATACAAGGAGAGTCCGGACGAGGTGATCCACCTGGCGTCGGCGATGCAGTTTGCAGGGTTCCGATCTGTGATTGGAACAATGTGGGCGGTGGACGACGCAGATACGAACAAGATCACGACCAAGTTTTACGAGAATATGTTGGATGGATGTGGTCGGCTGGATCACACACGAGCGGCATTAGCGCTGCAGACGACGATGAACTCATTAGTTGGTATTGTCCCGCTTGATCAACGGATTCTGTATGTACATATCGGTGCCTAGTAGTAGTGCACATTGGACCGTGTCTAGTTGTATGGTTGCCTCATATGTATTTGACCTGTCTCGAAGTTCGCATACATTTGCTATTTGCGATTACAATCGAACATGTGAATGTCGGGACGGCTGGTTTTCTGAACAGTATGACGATCCTGGGCTTCACGAGCGGCGTCCAGAGTTGCATTCGTGCATGTGGGAGAAGCTGTTTAAATGTCTTGTTCACATCGGGCGCCCCTCTCTGAATGTGAGGGTCATTGTCAGGTCGGGGAGACGGGATAGGGACGGTTTCGAACCCACGAGGGGGGGACCAGTATCCTCCGAAGTACCCACCATTGTTTTATCGTTCAAGTGAGTCATGCGGGGAACTAGCCAAAGTGAACCTTCGCATTTATGTCTGGAATCTACAGTAATGAGCGACACGGACCAAATCGTTGAGGTTAACGAGGCTCCGTTACCGCAAATGACCTCTTTCGGTCGAGATGGAACATGTCAGTGAGACCTTGAGCGATCTTGCCACTAGAGTCGGCGGATCGTCTCCACTCGACTCGGATACTTGTGTTGTGCCGTCGTGGATAAGGTTTGCGAGGTACTGTATGGATGACCATACGAGTTAACTCGACCGTAGTTTAACCCGAATTTCGGTGTCACCTGCGGCATCGGTGGTCAAGAACAGAGTCACGGGGCACCTGCCTTGAAACGAGTACCTTGAGTATGCCTGACAATCCGAAATGCTGCGTGCCTACAATGCAAACGAGAACCACCGAGTTGTGGATGCTAATGAGTTATATAGAGCGATCTACTTTCTCAAGGGTCGCCGTGGGACTCGTGGATCTATTTGTTACATTGTGACTGACCGTTCTCATCGGAAATTCGATGTGAGGAAGAATACCAATTCTACGCCCGTGACCCCGGAATCTGTGTTGTACACCTACTTACAAGAGAAAGTAGTGACGTCAGCTGAAAGAATTGCCGCAAGTTTTCCGACCTACTCCGTGGTAAAGACTAGCTCGCAGCCAAGCTGGCGGCAAAAATGGGAGCGATGGACTTGGAGACCCAGAGTTTGTACGGTGAGCTATCACTATGAATATACGATATGTCTCGAGGCATGGAAATAACGCTCACCTCAGCGTAACGATGAATGGCGCGGTTGTGCATCCGTGAACGTGTATGTCACCGTGTGCGTTGCGTGCTGGTCGTCTTGTCAAGCCAGAGCCAAAAACTTGTTTGAGACCCACTCGAGACGCATACACGCAGCCTTTTGTTTCTGTCCGATGAGTCGCTTCGAATTTCGTTGAGCCGCGAGCATCGCTTCTTCTTCTTCCGCTGACAGACTGTATGCGCGCGATACAAACAGGTAGTGCGTGAATCTGTAACCCTGCGAACCTGTGAATACACACCTGTAATCAAAACAGAACACACTCACGTCTTGAATCGCTTCGTCGATCTCCTCGGACAGCATCCGGTACATCAGCGGGATCACTTGCACGGCATGTTCACCACTCGCTCACCGAGCAGCAGTCCGCCGTGGAATTGCGGGTAATTTTGCAGCAGCGACGACAACGTTTCGTGGAACCCCTGATCAACCGTAGTTTTCGTGGTCAATCACCCGCTGCAACCCCGGGTGATCCTGTTGCAGCCGCTTCAACAAACTGTGCCTGGACACAGAGACCGACACGTAGATGGCAGCTAACGACCGTCATGAACGCGTACGGATCGGCATCCTCGTCTTCCTCGGTCTTGATAGTGCTGCCCACGCCGCTCTCCTGCGCCACACTCGTGATCAGATCCGCAAGAGGGCCAGTCTGCACGCGCTCGGCATCTGGGCCAAACAGTTGGATCAGCAGTCGCTGGATGGTGTGATAATAGATGTTCGCATTGACGTTGTAGTAGTGAAAGTGAAAGTTGACGTCAACAGTCTACACAGTTGGGAGATGCGTAACGGTGCGGGCGTGCGGAGAGAATATGCGTACTTGTTTTTCGGGACCGTCGTCTTCGTCTTCGTCCACCTCGTGCGCTTGCTTGCGTTGAGATGATGATGGACGATCGGAGAGCGTGTCCGAATCTGCGCCATGATCTTATAACATCACACCTCATCATCACAGCGTTCACAAGCGTGCACGTTGTCCGCGCGCGCTCTGCTTACATAAGGTTCGGTGTACCCGAACGACGACAACGACGGCGACGGCGACAACCACCACAATCACCACCGTCATCGAGGAAGGAAAACGCTTCAGCGGGTTCCTGGAAACAGTAAAGATCTTGGTCGGCCAGCTGAAGCGTCATCTCGTGCGTCCTCGGCGGCGGCACCCAATTCGCCCTCGGAGCCATCATCGTTAACTACCTTCTTGTAGGACAACGACGCGCTCAAGAGCGCCTCACTCTCACCAAAGCAATATTATGAACTCTGTAAGTGCACACGTCCACCTCTCTCGAGTTCCTCCAGTGACCACAGGTGTCGCAAGACATGGCCATCTTCGACGCCCTCCGATATCTCTCTCGAACCACCTCTACGACGTACACACACACTCCAGACACCATCTCGCAGATCTCTACGAACTAGTTGAATATCATCCGCCTCATGATCACCGTCGGCGTACACATGTCTATCCCTGACGCAACCGTCAAGGAAATCGTGAAGGACATGAGTAGAGGCGCCATATGGGCTCTTTCTACAACACTATTTCAGCGGTCAGACCACGGATTACCTGCCCGTCGGGATCGATTCCGGGTGAGCCCTCTCCGCATCGCGTCATCCGTTTGCTGACCCAGTCTAGTCCCTCAAGCGTCCCTCTAAGCCTCCGTGCTCACGAATTTCATAGAAATGAACAAGCTCTGGGTTCGTCTCCAGCACCAAGGTCACTCGCGCGACCGCGAGAAACGCGAAATGGAACGTCGCGAACTCCGCATCCTCGTCGGTACCAACCTCGTCCGTCTCTCCCAGCTCGACGGCGTCGATCTGGAAATTTACCAGAAGACCATACTTCCAGCTATACTGGAGCAAGTCGTCAACTGCAAGGATGTCATCCAGGTGAATGTTCACGTGTATACTGTTCCGAAATCGATTAACGACTCCTGTAGGTATTCACGGACGAGTTCCACCTCCATTCGCTCGGACCGTTTTTAACCGCCACCGCTCAGCTACACCCGAAAGTCAACATCAAATTGATCGTCATCGCGCTCATCGACAGACTGGCGGCCTACGCCGCCCGCGAGGCAGAGACCGAAGACCCGGAGAAGACCAAGAAACAGGAAGAAGGTGGGGTTCTGCATATTTTTGCTTGGCTGTGCCAAGGTTGGGTACTTCTTGTCCGGGATTGTACACTAGTTCGACATTTCGTCTTCACCGTTTTTTGTTAAGGCCTTTGGGATCATAAGCTGTTGTTCGGGGGACTCCGGGTGACTTGGTAGGTGCTTCGGCTGAGTCGAACGTTGAAACGTTGAATTCGCGTTGAACGTCAACGTCTATCACGGAACATTTGGCATGGCGCGCGGAGCCTGATATGCATGCCGCGTCCCGACTCGGAATCCCAATCTGTTCCTAATCACGACTCTGACGGAGCCTTCCGTGCACTGACTCAGTGACTGGGAGACCGTCGTCGATTCACAAGACCTGGTAGGATGTCTCGGAGAAAGGATCCTGGGACCGATACGCCCGTCGAATGCCCAGGTTGGGCAAGCCAGCTTTCTCAGTCACTACTATACTGCCTGCATCACAACGATTGCATTTGTATCAAGGCCCATGGATGTTAAAATCAACTTACCACGAGCGTCAAATCGTGGTCATTTTATCCTCCCATATCCAGCTAAGTATGAGAGCGGCATATTGCCTTGAAATACGAATCTCCTGACCGCACTCCGAAGTAACTCTGTTTCAATTGCTAATTCATCAGAAAGACTGCCAACCCTACCTTGGCCTTTGTCCACAGTCACCAAATTATCACTTACCCGATGTATAACTGCTGCTAGACTGATTGCACGAATTGTTCCATTGGAAGCCGCTCCACCCCGCCTAGCATTGAGACTTCAAACATCATGATCCGATCACGATGATTGTGGGGGAACTCGGGAACATTTATAAACTCTCAAATTTCCCCCGTGTTTCGAGTCGTACAGCTTGTTCACCATGATCTCTGGCTTTACCACACTGTGCTTGGTTGTCCTGGCTCTCACCTGTCTATCATTCAAGCATCTCATCGTTGGTCCTCGCCTGTCCAGAATCCGTGGTCCAAAGTCATCCTCATTTGTCCTTGGCACGTCCCTCGTTTACGTTTCTCCCCATCTCACTGACGTCGTCCAGGAAATCTGCTCGAGCTATTCCAACGTCCAGTTGGTCAAGCAGACTTTGAATGGCAACGCCTCTACGGCGACGTCGTGCGCTTCAAGACGGTCTTTGGAGCAAGTGAAGCCGATTGCACGCATCGGCGATGACATCTAAATGTATCTATTGGCCCATTATAGGGAGACCAACTTTGGATCGCAGACCCAAAAGCCCTTCAATGGATATTGCACAAGTCGGCCTATAAATATCCAAAACATCCCAGTATCCGTATTGTGATTCGGTTGATGATCGGAAAGGGGATCGGTTGGACCATTGGTACCTGCAACGGGTTCGACTGTTGAGATGGTGTTTTCTGATGGGGTGTTTTGATAGACGACGATCATCAGCGGCATAGGAAGGTCCTTCTTCCGGGTTTGGGAGTTCCCAAATCCAAAGGATTTTTGAGTGTCTTCCAAAGATGTGCTGAATCTGTAGGTTCATGCATGCCAGGTCTCGCTCTCTACTTATCTCACTTTCCCCGTAGATAAGCAGTAGATGGATAGAGATCGTTGAGAGCAGTAGCGACCAGAAAGCTGTCCTGAACATCTCAGATTGGCTTTCCCGTGCAACACTAGATGCAATTGGCCAAGGTCCGTCAATGCCCCGTGCTATAAGAATCGACCTGTTTACTTCTCACCAGCTGTGTTCGATGTCCAATTTGGCGCCATCGACAACAATAACCACCCATTGGTCAGGACGTATAACAATATGATGTCGGTTTTATCGTGAATTATGCATTCTGACTGTCATTTGATCATTATGCTCCCAGGACGGATGTGTTTGGACGTCCCTCACCTCAACAGATTTTCCTGCAAGCTGCTACAAACTATGTTCCGCTGCGGATACTCGAATGGCTGAGCGATTATGGATCCCACCCTCGACTCACACGAGCGCGTGAGGTGAAACGGACAGCCACGAAGATAGCAAGGGACATGGTGCGAGAGAAAGCTGAGAGCCTATTGGCAGGAAAAGGGAACAGGGATATTTTCAGCTTGCTTGGTAGGCGATGAGCATGTCACTCGTCAACTTTACCGACGATTCCCGCAGTCAAAGCCAACATGGACACGGAGGCACAGAACAAATTGACAGATGAGGAGTTGTTGGCGCAGATGGGGTACGGAATATGGATCGGTCTTCACTTTCTGTCGTCCTCATGATTGTCAGCTCGATTCTAGTTGCGGGGCACGAAACCACGTCATACTCACTGAGCTGGATCCTATTGGAAGTTGCCCGACATCCTGAGATACAGTGCAGACTCCGGTCTGAGATCCGAGAAGTGGAGGCTGCTATCCGGGCCCGAGGAGATACACAATTCACGGTGGCCGATTTTGATGTGATGTCTTACACAACAGCAGTGATCAAGGTACACTCCAGCCTCCCTCTCATTTTGGTGCTTTGACACATTGTATACCACTTCGACAGGAAGGATTACGCTATCACCCTGTGAATCCTTATGTACACCGTGTGGCCGCGAGAGATGATATCTTCCCGCTTTCTCGACCAGTCACTACGGAAATAGGCGAAATGGTCAATGAAGTTTTGGTTACGAAAGGGACGCAGATAGTGGTTTCGATTGCAGCTTATAATCGGTTAGAGTTTTTTTCCGTGCTTGTATTCCACTGCTCACCAGTGCCGAGGCACCAACAGCAATACAGAGCTCTGGGGCGAAGATGAACATACATTTAACCCTGACCGATGGTTGGATGGGTTGGCGAACAGAAAGAAAGATATCTCCGTTGGGGTCTACTCAAACTTGTGAGTTTCCAATCTATCGTTCGGGGATCGTTTACCATCATTGAAATTTGAAAGAATGACATTCGCAGGTGGCGCCCGGGGGTGCTTGGGGATGCATTTCGCGTACGCTCTCTTCTTTTCCAGCTCTATAAACAGATAATTCTGAACACACGAGAAACGTACTGCCGACAGCATACTCGAGATCCAGGCATTCCTTGTGGAAATTATTGGGAAGTTTGAGTTTGCGATGACGGAGCAAGCTGCAAGGGTCAGTAGGCAGCTGTATGGAATGATGGTTCCAATGGTCGACGGTGAACTAGAGCGCGGTTCACAGTTGCCGTTGGCTGTGTCGATCGCTGCTGGTGAAGATGATGTTTGAGGTAAGATTATGCGGCGTTTGCTTGATATCCTCAAGAGAATTTGAATGGAGGCCCGGTGACCACTCACACAATACTTATATTTACCTACCTATACTGAATGGATTTCGATGTGACATAAGAAAAGTATTTTAGGACACATGTGTACTAATTTGGAGGAGATTCCGGTGCTGGTCGATTGTGTGAGCACCGTCGACGTCGTCTACTATTACGAAATAAAGAGTGGCGCATGCCAGTGCGTTCCACTGAGATTGCTCGGAGTACATTCATCTACATAACCATTATGTCCATCCGATTCGGTAGCATACGTCGCTGGGATCTGTCCCAAACCCGATCCTTCGGGCCAACGTGCCCAGGTCGATGTTGTGCACGGACGCAATGTTATGGCTTTCGTAGGTGGTGCGCCACCATCGCTCAGCCTATAGCGATCCATTTCGCGTCCGGGGCTCTTGAAGCTGAACAGGTTTGAAGCACAAATTTCACACAACAGCACGAGGCAACAATACAACAACATCGAGCCATAAATTGAAGGGGAAGCCAATACAACAGCTAGCATACAACGCGCGTAGCGACTAATAATACAACATAACGGATGTGGTCCATCGTCATCGATTCATTGCCAACATGGGATATTCTGGGTTTGTGTTGAACAAGCCCGCCCAATTCTCGAGTCTAGATGTCACAAGGTCAAACAAGACGTCTCAAATACTTTGTATGGAGGAAGAACGCACTCATTTCAAAAATCTCCACAGCCCTGGAGATGGCTACTTGCAGATCATTCACATTGCTTGATGGCGTCTAATAGCTTCTCAAGAAATTCGTTGTATTGGTCCTGACCCACGACAGCGATAATGTCGCTCGCGTAGTCCTCGTACTCATCCTCAGCTACCTCTAGGGATTCAGAGTCGACAGCGTATTGCTTCTTGACCACGGCTTGCATCCAACCCCTCAAAATTTCGCGGTATGACAACGGTCGCCCTCCTAAGGGCATCTACCAGAGTGTGGTGAAAGGGGTGTCAAGATTGATGTCGCAGAAAAGAAATTGATGAGGCGAACCTGCTCGTATATGAGTTCACGTGAATAGGGACTCAATGATGAGGGCAGTGTAGATGAATATTTCAACGAGGCGTTACTAGGTGAGGAAGCCACGGAGGTAGACGGTCTCGTTGTGAATTGCATCATGTCGACGGATGGGTGGCTTTCAACTTCAAAGTGGCGAGTTGAACTGTACCAATCTCGTTATAAACGATACTGAGTTTTAATCTAACTTACCTTATCTGTAACACTGTCGCTGTGACAATGTCAGAGAAGCACGGCGGTGGGAAACTGGCACTGAATGTCTGTCAAGGTGACTCAGACAAATTCATTAATCACTGGATGGCGGCGAACCCTAAAATGCGGACTTGGGTTTACAGTGTCCGGTTGTTCACGGCATTGTACTTACCATGGCCAATTTATGTGACTCGAGAGGATGCAGTTTGATGACGAGACCAGAAAAATCCTGCTCGAGTGCATGCTGGCAAGAGCAGAGGACGATAAGACCGTCAGAGGAACGAGCAGAGACACTATTGATGAAGTATAGGTCACCGATGCCTCGCCCCTACTTCATGCCCCTTGCCTGGGCTCCCTATCCAACGGGGAGCTAGAGTGTTCGAATCTACATCTCTGACGAGAACGCCGTGTCTTCGACCATACTGGACTCGAATATGTGAGGAATCGCGAGGTGGAATGCGGGGTCGTCATTCAAAGTATCGGGGAATGGCAATCGGGGCTGAGACAGCATGCTGATTTCATAAACGATGTTCGCGCGAAAAAACGATATCGAATGAGGTCGACAAGCCCTCTGGTACTATCTTTGTCGTCGAAAACGATGACCAGGGGTGGCTTCTGATGGAAAGCCTGCGTTGTCTGCAACAGTCGAGAACAACTAGAGAGGAGTAGAGCTGGGTCAGAGGGGTGGCAGGGGTTCATCCAGATGCTGCCGAGTTAGGTTTAGTAGCGTAGCCGAGCATTGTCGGTCGTCGTCCCTTCTTCTGTAGAGCGCCGTCGTGCGAGGGGCCATTCCCTCTGTTCCTTTCCTGCCTGGTCCACCGAGAGCCGGGTTTATGTTTGGTTCCATCGAGTGAGGCAACGCCTGCAATGCTTTGGCTACCGTCAACCCGACCACCCGGTGCTTGCACCTGGCTCAAGGGTACGGAAGGGACGTGTCCGGGTACCATCGTGGCTCTGGAGTCTGACGTGTGTCAGTGGACCCTAGGCCAACTTGAAACCGACCGGAGTCATCTCTGCCAAAACGCATGCCCCGCCCCACGTCTGCGCTCCGAAGCTCCCATCATCGTGATTGTCTAGGGGGATGAGTCTGTCAAGACGACGTGGATCCGCCCAGCCAGAGCAGACTCAAAAGAGAAGTTTTGCCTGCGACGGCAACGCTAGCGCAAGTCGGGAGCAGGGAAGCTGTTGGAAAAACTCGCTAGAACTCTTCGTTTCGAGTTTCAAGTTGGGAAATGAGTGCCATGAGCCAGCGGATTGCGTAGGCACGCTCGAAGGCGTCGGATCAGACGCGCTGGGTGATGTCTTCCTCGTCATGGGGTGGAAAACGCCTGCGAGCCGCGTGGTAGCAGTCTTGGCGATGGGTGGAAGACCAAAAAAGGATGCTCGTTTCGCTGCCAATTATTGCCATATTTACAAAACTCCCCAGTGCCTTACCGTGACTTGCATGTAATACAAGCCCGGGCCCGACACCTCATGCGTCTACAAGAACTGGGGAAATACTACTGTAAGTCTTTTCGGACAAGACCCTGAGCACGCTCAGCCACGTCGTCATCTTAGAGCCCATTATTTTTATTTTGCATCTCGCAAACACTTACCATAGACTCGGACGACCTCCCGTCCTATCTGACCGCGAACCCTCACCTCCTCGACCTCCAGCCTTTGCCGCTCACTGCGTTGCACAACAAAGAGTTTGAGGCAGTCTACTCGAACACTGTCCAGGCGTTTAACAAAAATTGAACGCAGCCTTACAAGCGCTGTTACGGAGTGGCGTAGCAAGTTCAAGGATGCGCAGGACGGGAATGAGTTTGTGAGTTTGACGGGGGAGACGAGTGCGGACCTCCGCTCGTGTGTATGCCTAGCCAAGTAAGTGGGCGAAAGCTTTATGCTTGTTTCATGACCGATTTGTTTCGACAGTGGGAGGTTCTGTCGCTC
>JBBPPC010000776.1:0-13096 GCA_038091775.1 Leccinum olivaceopallidum | reverse complement strand
CCCTCTTGACTTTCCTTGAGTAGATCGAGTCAGCCTACGACTTCCCCGGCGCTCGTCAGGGCGAGTGAGGTTCTGTCCGAGAGCGACCGACACGAAAGAATTCGAGGAAAGCGTGAATGGCGTTTTCATATACAGTACACTGTAGACAGAGGGTCTGACTTGTCTTTGGGAACTTCGAAAATGCGAACGAAAGCGTCGTCGGAGAGACCGAATGACATTGTAAGGGCCGTCACATCTGACATAAAGGAGTCGCGGCGAAGACTCGGAGAAGGTGAATCACAGCGACAAGACGGCCATTGGCCCATTACATACTACCAATTCGTCAGACCTCTCATAAGTTCAGAAACTTTAGTTCAAAGGCTATCTAATTGTCAGAGTCAACTCCATCATCATACACTGCGTACATAGTTCGGATATCATTGTCCTCTTCGTCAGATTCCGAAGAGGCAGACTCGAAATCCAAATCAGCTTCAACTTCCCATTCCAACGACTCTGACTCGCCGTCCCATTGAGGCAGTACAAACTCGGATTCATCGCGATCATGAATATCCACGACCATCGCTATCGTGCTGCTTCCTGCATGATCTTGAGACTGAGACGGTACTTGCATCGAAGGAGACATTGTAGCTTGCACAGCCGGTTGATCTTCAGTCGTAGTGGACATCTGGCACCGATTCTCGTCGTCGTCCGCGTCGGAGCTCGGAACATGAGAATATGTATGACCAATACCTAGGCCCCAGTGATACCTGAGGAGCATATCCCGATCGACGAATCTTCGATCCTAGTATTAGCTAAAAGCCATGTACGCGTACGAGCAGGTCTGCCGTACCTGTTGACATAATAATAATTCCAGGTATCCAAGTCTCCTGAGATACCCCCTTCAAGTTCTCGTTGCATTTTTCCATGCCTGAATGCGGGTAAGAGGTGGCAGCCCCTCAACACATCTGTGGGGTCCACAAAATCAAAAGCCGCAGGGTCACTAGCCTCGATGAACCTCAAAGCGTGAAGGCCGTGTACGTCTTGTTCCGGTACCCGTTCAAACCACCGCACATGCAGGAAGTCCAACCGCCGCGGTTGGTAATCCTTCATCCCAGGCCCGATGTATTGGACATTAGCATGATATATGCCGATGATCCTTGCATAACAAAACCTATGATGATCCTCCTCGGATTCTGAGCACCGGTGGAGCATCATGATGTCCCGGTGCTCGGTATTCGGATTGAAGATATCTTCGGCACGACGAACGTCGTATGTCGTGTAGTTGACCCGAAGGACATGATGTCGATAGATACGATTGTTTTTTAGGATGACATGATAAGGGCTGACATGCAAAGCACCGAATCCATCGTCAAGCCCAGCCATGAGCACTGAATTGGTATCCCCATCGAGTTCTGCGTTTGTTTCGTGATATGCCGCGATGCGAGGCAGCAGATGGTGCTTTAGCTTAAGCACGAAGTCCTAAATTCACATTTTTGGCACATCATCAAAATATAACATGGTGAATGTCAGTCACCTTAACCGCTGGGTCATTGCCAGCATGTTGCTGGCCGAAAGTTGAGACATCCACAGGGATGTTTTGCGATTTTCCGACCTGGTAGTGTTGCCTGGGGTCTTTAGGAATAGGCTCCAGCGTTGTGTGGCGCATAGCATCACAATCCACACTCTCGCGAATGCGTCGTATTCGTAACTGGCGTCTTTCTATTTGAGTAAGCTGACGAGTGAAATCTTTGCGGCTAGTCCGAAGAAATCTTGCTTTTCCAACACGGTGCTCGCGTTCTCCCTGTGAACGGACAGGGATCAGAATAAAAAGAAAAAGCCAATTTGGGTGTGGATTTCGCACCAGTTGCGTTGAATAGGAATCGGTCGTGCCGTACCTCCTGATCGAAGTCACGTAGTCACCGAGGGCGTGCATCTTGTATGTTTGCAAGTTGAGGGTCTTCGGTCGACGTGACACCGCTTGGGATGATGATTTACCTTTTTGAGATTGAGACTGGCGCTGGCGCTGGGACTGTTGCTGACGGCGTTGCCGACAATCGGACTCACGCCTCAGTTCTCGAGTCTGGAAAGCTGGGCATGTATGAGTACTGAATGCACGAAGCTCTCGTCCAAGGGATGCCGTGACGTCATCCATGATTTGGAGAGTTTCGTCGGTATGCATGCGAAGTTTCGCAAGCCCATGCCAATGACACAGAATGGAAAGAAGCTTCAGCACCGATGAATTATGAGGTTCCGGAAACAGTCCGTCAAAGACGGGCATGGCGCACTGGAACAATCATCAGATTAAGCCAAACAAGTCGTTCAGAGCACTAACCTGTAAGATATCTTCGAAGTCGAAAGCTGCGGTTCTCTTCATATCCGAGACATTTCGAGAAAAACGGCGAATAGTGTCCCGCCCAAATGTCGGGATTTGGCGGTATCTAAATGCGAGCGTGAATAAACAGAATGGAGTGCATTCGGACAGAACGTAGACCTGCGATCGAGCTCGTGTACCTTGCTCTCTTCCAGGCATTCCAGCATGCGAAGAAGATGCGCAAAGACCGCTTTCCAAACCCCCAGTTCAAATTCATGGAGGAGGTCCACCACTAACATCAGGAAAAGATCGAAACCAAGAGGATACAACCTTTCCGAGAACGCGTTCTGCATAACATCATTCGCAGTGAAACACCAGTAAAGCTTCACACTAGCAACTCACTTACCGATGTCAAGACCAGTGATTCCGGTTTGAGCATGACTTCGACTTGATTCGTCGTGATAGCGTAGTTACTTCCATAAACCAGGTCCCGCGCAGCATGTACCGTCTCGATACGGTCGAGATTATCATGACGGGCAAACAACTGCCGATCCTGCATATCTTCCTTAGTTGCAAGATTCTGAACCTCGCTCAAAGTTATCGTGCAACGAGGACAAGGGCAGGTGCCCAGGTTTCGTATGGACGCTATAAGTGTTCTGTAAGGAAAAAAAAAAAATCAAACAATGACTTTGAAAGGGCAGATGAAGCTAACTTTTCCGGGTAGTCTGCTGAGTAGGTGATGATCCTAGGGTAGAAACGGCGCTTTAGACCATCACAACAGGTGATCACAACACCGTGTTTGTAAGCAGTGATAAACTCTTCATCCAGAAGAATTTTCCACTGTGCGTGGAAAAATTCTCGATTGCAATGAGTCATCAGAGGATCACTCAATGTTTTACCTCCCGAATGACTCATCACAAAATCTTTGAAAGCGTCAGGAAGCTGCAATGACGGACCAGTGAGATACATAAACGGATGCGTGTCAACCGCGATCGCTCACCGTCTGAAAATAGGCGCCGTGAGAGCAGGTGTTGTTTGATGGTTGGCACCGGCGATATTTTGATTCATTGCCAAAATAGACGTAAAGTGGCCAAAGCTTTGTGCCGCCGAACGTGGAGAGTTGCGTCGCGTCTGACCAGAACATGAACGCAGCTATAACTCGAGGTAAGTCACAGCCAGGTTCCGGAGGTGATTCTTGCAACTCCTTGTGTGCATCAAGGAATGCGCTGGAGGTGAAGAGCTCTCCATGCACCTTTACATCCCTTTTTCTGTGAGGTGGGTTCCAAAGTAGATCATATGGTTCATAGTGGAAATGCGCCGCTTGGACGGGATCTGTGATTTTTTCTTCCATGATTGAAATGAGAGAACGATGGTGGAAGTCTGGTACAGTGAAAGATTTAGGACCGGGATTGAGTGAACGACCATGAAAGGGGACGGAGATGGTGATTTGAGAAGATTTCCACCCGCGGTCACTACTCAACCACCCGGGAGTGTCCGAGCCCGCATCGGAATCATGATCACCAAGTTCTTTATTGATGGAATCCCATGCGATCCCGTCCAAGTTGGTAGCATCAAATGCGGGGTTCCCGATGATACCGAGAAGCTGCTTGAAGTTCTCCCGCGATTTCTGTGCACCCAGATTCCAGTACCAGTCACCTAAGCGCATAGCGCTCTCGTTCGGGTAAGGACGAAATGGGTTACTTGTCTCCGGATGCTGGGTACCGTGGACGGATGGTTGCAGTAGTACATGTTTGATCGAATACGGGTCATCCGGATCGTGCGATGGAAGTGTTTCCGTAGTATAGGCACGAAATAGACTGAATTTGTTCATCAGCGTTCTGAAAGGTCTGAGTAACGGATGGGACGGGGATGTTGAACCAGATGGATTGGATACTGTGGTTGTCGTTCCCAAAGGGGGCCTTTGCCCATGGTTCGATAACTGGAAATGCCCTTCTGATTCTGTCGGTGGGGAAGGATCACTGACCAATTCCAAAGGCGGGAGAGGTGGAGGTGGCTCAGGTAACACATCTCGGAAACGTGCTGGCAATCGGCGAGCTCTACGAGACCGACGTTGCGCCAGAGGTTGATCATCCTAGACACGCTCAGCATCATTGATGAAGCTCATTCGCAACCGATCCATACCTCAAGGCAAATCGCAATGTTCGAGTTGCGCGCTTCGTCGGTGTTCACTGTAGAAGGCTCGTGGATATGCGAAGAAGAGGGCACGTTCTGCACGATGGTTTAGACAAAGTATTAAAAATAGGGGGTACCATGCCTGTCGAACGCCTTGCTCATAAATCTCTCCATCGTCTGCTGAGTCTTGCTTGTCCCTATAGCCACTAGCAATCGAACCCTCGTTGGCGCTGGCACATCTCGAGAGGGATAGTCTAGCTTTTTTAGCGTGATAGACCTCCTTTGCCTTCACAAGGACGCTCGAGAGTCTTTTCTTGCCCTTGCGGCAGCTTTTTTCGTGCCTGGTGAAACCTCCAAGGTCAGTGAATGTACGACCACAGATGCATGTATTCGTGAGAATTGTGTCGGACATAAGTATAATTGATAACTTGTAGTGGATGTGGTTCTGAGTTACTGAAGTGAAGGAACGGTTCGTTCGTTTCTATCAACTTCTGGCTTGCTTTTTCAGACGCAATTCTGATAAAGGATCGACTCACCCAAGGCTAGTGAGTCACGGTATGTTCCACTTAAAGTCACGGCAGGGAGTCAGGGACGAGATCGAGATCTGAAGATCCAATCTGCGTGATCCAAGATCCTCACCGATATGGGCCGATCAGTCCGACACCGCGTTGGGCCATGCATGATTGAGACCCTGGGTACTCCATCGAGTGGGTCCCAAACGCGCTCACTGCAACTTGCGAAATGTCTCCAATTGACCATGTCCAGGACGATGTAAACGTCTTGCTCCGTAAAATACTAGAGTTCAACAGACGTCTGAACAATGTATCGTGTGGATGTTCTGAATCGTCGACTGCCCACGCAAGAAGCGATTGGCGTAGCCTGACACTGGGCCCATGATCATCGGCATCCGAACTGATATATGCCAGTGATCCGAGTCACACGACACTAGTATATCTACTACTGTCAGGATCTATCGAGACTATCGGCCCATCGGAACCATCGTGACGACAGTAAGTCAGACATAGCCAGCCTGTGTATCTCAGTTTTCAGATAGATCACATATATTGAAGAATATTCTAGACGGAGAACGCATGGCCTAGACAATCGCGGTGCAACTTGATAGAAGTAGATATCATATAGACATAACAACGACATCCATTCCTTGAATGTAATGTACAAAACGTGGCACTGGTATCAGATGAACTACGACCCAAACTGCAAGTACGAGCTTGAAGACGCGCCAAGAAACGAGCCCAAGGTCAAAGCAACAAGGCAGCATCTTGTTGATGCGGGATACAGTGATGCGGAGACGACTATGAGCTTCGAGTGAAGTAATACCGCCTTTGTCTTTCCGTCGGACCGCTCCGCGCTCCTCAGAATAACTTGAATAAATGGCATCAGTTTCGGCAACTCAGACGAACAATGATACATACCAGAGTCGACGACAAATAATCAACGTAGTGCATACACGCCTTGAGCAACACCGAGTCCTAATGACACGTTCATCGTCTTGGCCGGATCTACGAGCACCTTGAGAAACGTCAGTATCAATACCTGACCCTTCAGGTTGTTGATCGTTTCCCAAAGCTGGCGTGGAAAGTCTGGTCTGGCCCCACTCTGAGACCTGTGCGGGCGTGGGCACTGGCAAAGATTCAGCAGACAGCACGGGTAGGTCACCGGGCAGAGAACCAGTCCAAGGGCTTTCGCAGAGGGAACGCCATTCTCCGAGGGAACCAATAATTGGGGATATGCGGCGCATACATTCACTTGTACGCGTCCACTCGGCGTCTGTTGTGCGGGAGAGGGTGGCAGCTACACTGAACGTCACCGACGCGTTTTGTTGAGTGACATTTAGGGCATGGTGAGAGTTGCCGCAGCGAACAGTAGGCCATCACCTAACAGCTCAGTTGACCCTTCTACGACGGGAGGATGAGTTTGACGCCATAACCAGACGTATTTCGCATGGTCATGCGAGCGGCCTCTGGCACAGAAACAACGCGCATAATGTGTTCCGGATGATAACGGTCGTCAGACTGAGTCAAAGACATCAAAAAGGAATTAATACACATACCCCTCTTGATTGACGCATGCATGTGTCTTAATGCCGAGTGGGATGCGTATAGCTCGACTCAAGTCCCTCTATGTAGGCCTCGGGGATGCATGCGGGTGACTCAGGGTGAGTGCTTGAACGAAAGCATGAGATTGACGCATATATGCGTCTTAGTGTCAGGGAATGGATAGCGCAAACCCTGAACCCTGGGACAAACATCCTCAAATAAAGATTTAGCGAAAACAAGTTATGTAAGTGCCCACGCGGCAAATTCCAAGTCCGTCCATCCTGCAGGGTAGTCGGAATCGCGCTGGAACCAACGCGCGAACAGCACTATCTATCATTGGCTGTCACCTATATCGGGTAATGTCGCGTTTCTGCAAATTATGTGATTTGAAACGTGATGACAACGCAACCTCCCCGGCGTTACGCGTTACGGTTGCATTCATACAGAAAGGTACAGTATGTTATAGGGATTTCTGATTCCATTTTGATCAGCAGGTCAACGTGGAGCGTCCAGACAAGATCGTAGTGAGCAAGTATCAAGGGTTGGGTAATACAATATCAATGTAGTGGGCGCATATACCCTCCAGACACCCGAGTAACAAAACACTCGCCGAAAATGAAAGAAGGCTGTAAGGACAGTACATAAATAGAACATTGGGATCATTACATGCAACATCATACAAATCAGGAAGTTAAAACGAATTTTTTGTACTCTACTTCATGAGAATAACTAAGAGTTAATAAAATAAAGAAAGAAAAAGGAAAAGAGTGTTCATGCCTTGAATCAGTCATGATCAGCAGGGAGACGGTGGACCATTAAGAGTCGACCTACACGAAAATGACCGGCAGAAAATGACCGTAAATTATGCTCACAAACAGCGTGAAAATACTTCGCGCCAACAGTCGCGGTCCCCTTGACCGGATCCCGTTCAGATATCAACTGTTCGATATCCTCCTGGCTCAGGTAGCGTCGCAAAAGCATTTCACGTTCTTCATATGTCCGTTGGATGCGGAGAAGTAACTTGACCAACAACTGTTTCTCGTCCAGGGTTTCCTTAAATTGTTCCAATATACTGTCCAACGATTGGAAGTGTGGGCCAGGAGATAATGCCTGGCAATGCATTGTGAGCAAACATTCTTAATGGCTCAAAATAAATAAATAAATCACCATAAGAGAAGAAGCTTTCAGCAGAGAGTCGTAATATGTGAGGAATTTGTCAGGCAGGCCACTAAGATCTACATCCAAAGGTAGGGGACAAGGGGGTGATTCAAGGACAGTATGACATGAAGTATGAAGAACGGCAGGTGGTTCTTCCCCAGGAAGCAACTTAAACACCGTGGAGAGGTTAGTCGGCGGGGAAGGCTTCATGACGAAAGGTGATTGGCAAACGAGAAGAAATGCATACCTAAATATCTATTCCTGAACCGTGACAGTGACAGGTCACAGTGCATAGCTTGAGGGCCGGTAATTAATACAGATCTTGAGATCTGAGATTGGATCTGTGACGTGAAAAGGGTCAGATCTTTCGTGGAAGACTCGTCTACAGGGACTCGGACATAACAAGTAGTCCACCCACTGTCACATGTCACATGTCACGGTTGGCATGCCCAAATCAACAGCATCAAATCGTAACCCAATCGTAACCCGCCAGTCCCAGCCAAGTCCCAGCACTGAAATGAAATGGGTCAGCAATGACAAACAGATTATCTACTACTTGAAAACATATCCTGTCAGCTTCTCAAATGGTGTATGGGAATATACGCTCGCCGTGCCAACTTGAAGCTTAATAACCAAACTTGCAAGGTGACAGCGTGACAAGCACAGCAGCACATACTGACCACTTGTGCATCCAATGGACATGGACAAGTGCCCAGACACGTCGTGGCCCCCGCGCAGCCGTGGTACTGTGCGCCATGTGCACGTCTCAGGCAGCACCAATGGACAGGCGAACAGGCCAAGGTGTCTCAGGTGCGAGTGTGGTCTGGAGAAGCAATATTCGAGCGGGACGGCAAATGCGTTATTCGATGGTAGGGCAACTGTGCACTCCGCGCTCGAGAGGATGATCGCCCGTTCACGATTCACGAAGGGTAGTGCCAAAGAATTAACAGGTGAAGGTGAGCCAGGCAAGGGACGCGACGACCCACTCGAGCATGCGGCGAAGGGTCTGGGTGTGACGTGGGTTGGTAAGCGGGACTCAGAAGAAAAGGAAGGCAAAAGGATGTCTAGCCCCGGTGCACTTGATGAAGAGGATGTTGGGGTGGCTAAGTAGTCGGTGTTATGGAGGGGAAGGAAGGGGATATGAGGTGTCGAGGAATGTGTGATGTATACTACGCTGCCGAAAAAGAGGACGATGGTTGTTAACTTGAAGGCAGTTTGTCGACCATCAAAGTGGATTTACAAGTTAGAATCATCGCGTTTTTCAAGGTCATTCTGTGTGGGAGCATAATCTTGAAGTCTTTAGTAGTGCCTGAATGTTTTCGTTGTAGCCTATCCCAATGTCCCGGATTACGGCGCTTGTCCTCGAAGATGTTCTTCATTTCGCGTCGCTGAATGCTCATCGACCTCCGAGTCGATCATATCGTGGAACTGAAAGACGACGATATATAAGAGTGTCTGCGGTGCGAGTCTCTGTCCTCACGTTTAGATGGCGTTCCTCTGGAATCACCCCCGCACAGGCTCTCCAGCGCCGGCGGGTACCCGTTGTTTAGAAACTTTGCAAGATATCATTCTTGACAAGCGCGGCTATGAAGATCACCCTCACGATCAATTGCAAACTTACACGGTGGAAAAACTGAGAGAAACTGGCGAAAGAGATGATTCAGCTTCACCAGAGTTTCCGTATTCCATCTGATTCCGCCGCAAGCATTTCGGTGATGTCTCCCGTTCATGCAGGTACTTCAAGACTTTGAGCACCTCAGCACAAGATGAACGAGTCTGGATTATAAGAAATAACTACTACCTACCTCGGCGGTGACAGGACGCTGGTTTATCTTCCTGAGCTCCTCAATTACCCTGGGATCCTGTCGAAGGTTCTTCTGGTAGTCGAAAAGGAGGTACTTATCATAGGAAATCTGACTTGAGATATCCACTGAACCTTGTCAGAGTTGACAAAAACGGGAACACGAGACAACGGACCTTTTTCTGTACGTTGTCCAACAAGTTTGGAGAGTCACAACAGAGAAACAGATCAGAATAACATGGGATTCGGGGTACCAGCTGAGAGGCCGGAGCCGGTCATAATCTTCTTGGCCTGCATCCATAGTGCCAACTCGACGTGTTTGCCTCCAAGACGATAGAAACATATTGACTTAAGAAGACGAAACAATTACATAAAAGGGAAGAAAGAAACATCAGTAATTTGTGCGCGGCCTTATCCGGAATTTTTCGGCAATTTCTTGGCAATTTCTCCCATTGAGTTGCAAGGTCGCACAAGCTGATTAAGGCCACTCGTTCTCTTGAATCACACTCGCACAAGAGTTTTGTTGCCCTTTTCTCACTTGGGGCAGAGTGCCTCAATCAGATCAGGCATAAAAAGTGGCACGAGACACGTCAAACAATATCATTGATCAAAAACCGTAGAAGCGACTCAAGGTGAGCCATATCGTCCATTGGAGAAATTAAACGGGCGCAAAAGGGGTTAAAAAAGGGGGTAGCATGATCAAAGCGGTCGAAAAAATGAAAATCAGCAAAAGACGGATAACAACGGTGTTGCGTCGACGGGAGCCCGAACGGCACAGCAGTGCTACGTCACGGTGACTTGGACTTGCTCAGCCGTATGGACAAATAGATTAGATCTAGTAGAGAATTGTCAGTCTCTGATATAATAGTACGAACCAACTTGAAGTTTCCTACCAAAGTAAAGCCCGCGGATCAACGGTGTTGGCGTTGGAGGGGCTAGAGCTAGTCGGACCGCGGTCAAGCAGTGCATATGCACAGGAAATGATGTCGGCAGTGTTTTCCGCACCCTTCTTAGTGACCGAGATGGCATACGACTGAGTTTCGCGTTAGCCATAGAGAACATAGATACTCCTTTGCTCATGTTGCCCGTCGCCTTGTTGAGTGTTCTTCGGCAATGTGATCTTTCCCTTCTTTTCGGCCATCTCCTTCACGGCGTCCTGTATGTCGATGACACCATCGCGAACAAGAGTAAACGCGCGCTCGAGCTTTAATAAAAAAAGAGTCAGTACATGATCTAACCAAGCCTGAGCATCGCAAGAAAGAATTACCGCAGCGGCTGCAAGGGCAACAGTACATTCCATACCATTGCCTTTTTTCAGCTTTGCCGTTCCTAAAGATTCAACGTCAACAGCATTGATCGTCTTGCTCAAATGAGCAGTTGAGATGAGTTTCAAGATGAACTCCGAACGAAAGTTCCGAGCAGGATCCAGCTTGTCGCAGTCTTCATGCGTGAATGGAAATTGAGGGGGCGAAATAAAGTGCTTGGCGATGTCTCGGATTTCGGCATTAGTAGAACTGCCGTCTGAATCCGGATTACCCTTGCTGATCTCCCAGAAGAAATGAGTGATCATTACAAGCGCGGTGGATCCGAATCCGCTGCGCCACTCGAGTAGACGCTGCCAGGCCTATCCATGTTTCAGTGAAGGACAATGAGAGGATAAGGAAACGGAAGGAGAGCAATAACGTACAACGCCAAATACTGCTCCATGAATCGTTACCTCGTACTGAATGTCTGGGTAGACGATGGTGAATATTTCCTGGAGTGCCGCAGCCAGGGTCTCATCAGGAATAGACCAAATGTTTGGTTGTCCGCCTGCCCAGAGGATGACAGTGTCCATGAATGCGTTCGTCCACTTGTGGTCTGCAGAAATAGGAAGGTCGCTGTTTTTGTAGTCGCTGCGGGACTTGGACTCAGTGCAGGTCTTCTTGGTGTCAAGAGCATCCATCGAAGTCGCAGTAGTGCTCGTTTCGAACTGATAATCTTCGCCCGGTTCCTTCTTGGCTTTCTTGAGCACTGGCTGAGTATCACCGATGGCTGTGACACTGACCGACGTCTGGTGGATGTAAACGAGTAAAAATGCAAGGTGATATGAAAGAAAACTAGCTGGGACTCACCGACATTGTGGTGCGTATCTCTTGTGTCGTGCCAGCATCAACTTGCATGGCATTGTCAACCGTTTCATCATCTTCGGGCTCACTTTCCGACAGAACAATCTCCTCGATTTTCCTTTTGCCGGCTGAGGGGATACGAGAGGGAACACGAGCCTGAGAGCCCCAAGTAGGTGGATCCAAGTTCTGACTAGCCTCAAACTCAGGCTCGACATTGTAGGGACTAGGCCACCAAGGTGGAGTTTGACTACCATCCTCTTTTGCGCTTTGGTCCGTCGTTTACCTTGCGACGCAAGAACAACAGCTCCAGGAGTCCAGGGTGAGCCATTGCATTGCTTGCACGGGTACGTCGAGGCTGACTCGGAGTACTCATAATCACGTTCAAGTTTTGAAGAGCGACGTTGAGAGGGTATTGAATATATGGGAGAAGCGGCGAGAGTTGCAATTTACATAAATTCGAGTGCCCTTTTGTAAGTCTGCTTACCCTGAGTGCAAACAAACACACAGCTCAACGAGTTGCCCGAGACTTAGCCACTTTTAGGCTTAGTGAAATGCCGCCTCAAATGTCTGGTCGGCACACCGAAAACATTCTGCAACTTCCATGCGAGCATCATGGATGTAACCGGTGGTTTAAGACCTCTGGTGGTCGAACTAAACACCGTCTGGCAGCTCATCCGACTACTATCAATCATCAATGGGACAGAAATCCACCGCCGTCATACCCTTCACCTACCCAAGGTGAAAGACGTGGACCCGGTTCGACGAGCGTTGCACGAAAAAGAACTTGCAGCCTGCGTGGTTGCAGCCGAACTCGAGAAAGCAGCTGCAAAACCAAAAGAACAAGAAAGCGCGCATGACTTGGCGGAGAAACAGGCCAACTTCGGCAAGCTCGTCGGCTCTCGCTCCCGAAGGCTTGGACCTTGTGGAGGAAGATGAGCAGATCATCCACCATATCCAATTGGAGGACGATCTACAAGTCCAAGAGGGATTGAGTAAGATGACACATTCGTCGACCACCGGTTAGACTGACTCGTGGATGTAGACATCTTCAAATTTGATCCCAACCATTTGGAGAACGAGGAAAAATACACGGTGATCAAAGCCAAGATTCTCGGAGAGGGTTCGGATGAGGAATCTGAATCCGAGGCGAGCGAGGAAGAAGACGAGGAAGAAAGTGGGTATCTCTATCTCAAACAGTGCCCCGTTGCTCACGAGACCGTGTAGACGGGGAAGAGAAAGAGGACATCGAGGATCGTACGGGAACTACGCTAGATGCTATTTGGAACCTACCGACACGTCGTTGCACGGGCCAGCACGAGGATTTGGCGTCCCGGTCGTAAACCAAACCCCCGCACCAAGTGACTCAAGGCGCACCCCCATGGCCAAGAGCTAGTAGGCCCTCCCCCTGCCCCAAGCGCGACGCTGGGCCCAACCGGGCACTACGACGATGCTAGCGCAGAAAGGGAGGGTGCCTTCAAGTTACTCATGTACTTGGCATCAATGGCAATCTCACACGACGATGACACAACGCCGATGCAGCGCCGACTGG
>JBBPPC010000775.1:0-13112 GCA_038091775.1 Leccinum olivaceopallidum | reverse complement strand
GTGTCTCGTTCGTTTCCGTTGGTCTGCTGGCTCCTTTCCCCGCTTCTCATGTCTTGCGGGCTGTTCCACCTTCGGCTTCTCGTGTGTTCGTTCTTGAGCAGGTGCAGCGTTCCAGCACTAAATGGACCCCCCTCTATCTCGACGTCGTTGACGCACTACAGGAACGCTCACAGGTCACTGTTCAGAGTGTGTGGTTCAAGCAAACTAGTGAACCCGAGTTGCTCAACCTTGTTCGCAACACAAAAAGTGCTCCCGTCTCGCCCCCGCTCCACCTCCAGGACGCAACCCTTTCCTCGTCCCACGCTTCAGTCCCCCATGTTCCGAAGCACGAGTCGTCGTACACCAAGATCTTGTCTCATGTATTCGCTGCAAGGCTAGAAATTTCGAATTCTCCAGAGCTGGTTTCTACTCAAGGAGACATAGCTACCAGTCCCGAGTATGCTCTGGGTCGCGTTAGGGGCCAGTTAGACCAGCGTGCTCAACTCATCAGTTCTGTTCGCGAGCTGATGGAGGTCGAGCAGCTCGGCACAGACTTGCACAAGCTACTTGCTCAGTGGTTGCAGGTTAAAGACGACAACTCGAAGAGCCTCACTGTTGGTACTCAAGTATCTGCGGCATTGGAATCATCACAGCTTTCTAATGTACTCGTTGATCGCATCCTCGCATTGAAAGCGTACTTCCCTTCCAAGTCCAGGTGGATACTCGGCTCAGACGCCTGGGCCTACGATCTCGGTTCATCGGGTTTACATCATGCTATAGCCTCTGGCCTCGACATCAACATCCTCATTCTCGATACACTCCCTTACTCGTCTCGAAACACCGCCGATCCACACCGCCGCAAACAAGACGTCGGATTGTATGCCATGAACCACGGAGATGTCTACGTCGCCAGCGTCGCTGTGTACTCTTCGTACTCACAGGTCCTGCAGGCCGTGATGGAAGCCGACAGACACAAGGGCCCATCGGTCGTCCTTGCGTACCTTCCTTATCAAGGGGAGAATACCCCGGCGCTCGAGTTGACCCTGAAGGGACCGGGAAGACTAGTATTGCGAACAAGGTGTGGTCCTATCACTCTGCCATGTCCTACGCTCACCCGTGATGCAGACTAAGTATCCTGCTACCGCTATGGCCATGCTGAAGGCCTTTGGATTCTCACGTTTTACTGAGGCATTCAGACGGGCGTGATCTGTAAATTTATGGTATATATATATATATATATTTGACTACGACTTTTTCCCAGGTAGCCTCATGAGGTGACGCGACGACAAGCGTCCAGATGGATACGAATGCAGCAAAGGCGATAGCTTTGGATCATCTTGGGGTTATCGCCGCTCAACTGCGATCGAGTGCGATAAAATTTCGACAACGGCATGGGAAGCATCCCCTCGTGTCACTTGATGAGGTATATATTATTCAACTAATGGGTGTCACGCTCACGCTTTTTAGATAACATCTCACACGTTGCGAGATCGGGTGCCGTGCTTTTTCACTCATCCAGAATGTCCACAACCCGAAGGTGTTCGACCGCTCCATTGAGTGTGTCCTCATCGGCTACTCCCTCTACTCCAAGGCTTAGCGGCTTTACCATCGGGCAACGGGTAAGGTGATTACGAGTTACCATGTGTCTTTGATCGAGTCACACCAAGATTTCGAGGCGCTTCTTACTCGGCACGAAACCATTTCTCTTCACTTGTTGAAGTGTTCTTCCGATGATCAAGCCTACGAGGTACGTCATTCGTTGTAGTACAAGTTTGTTATTGCTTCCACCCGCTTTGAAGCCGCTCGCGCCTGGTTCTCCTGCGCGCAACTTCAAGAAAATTCTACGGCTCTTCTTAGAAGCTTCCTGCTGCGCGTCGTCCTCACTACACCTACAGAGGGAGGCAGTGGGTATCATGACCGTGAAGATCAGAGATCCTGAGGCTGGCCGCTCAGTATGGTATTGGCAACTGGAGAGGGGGGGTCAGTACTCTCTGACCGAACGTTGCCGCAGAAAACGAATGGTCAGCTCTTTTTCGGGAGACGTATCGAGACGTCTCAGTGTCGGGGATGACATTGAAGGGAATTCTTAGGAAGCTGAAGAGACACTTCGGATAACGTTGCATCCTGGCTTTTAAGAGAAGGAGACCAGGAACTTGTTACGTGTGCTTTACGCATATCAGAGCACCGCCGACTCGGACGGCTTTCTCGTTGCCGTGCTCCTCCATCACTAATTCTAACCACAATGCACCACTGTCTCCTCATCCCCGAGCTTGCGCTCTACATCATCCACTTCCTCGCGGACGACCGCTCTGTCCGGTATGGGGCCACTCGTTACCTCAAGAACTCTGCGGATGTCACTAAGCTCGCTCGGACCTGCAAAGCACTCGCAGAACCCTGCCTCGACGTCCTCTGGAGGACCCAATACTCGCTGGTTCCCCTCACCATGTGCCTGGCGTCCGACGTTTGGGAGCTAAGTAATCGAGGAAAGACCATCGTGAGTTCTGCGGTCCTCTCGTTTGTTGGATTTCGCGTTGTAGACTTTCACTCATTCCTCGGGGCGGGTCCGCGTTACTTAGTCCCTCAAGAGAGAACCCACCTCCCAGGATTGGTCCGCCATCAACAAGTACGCCCGTCGCGTCCAGTCCATCTGCCAACCCGCGTCGTTTTCACTTCCGAGACTCGACGAGGCAGCGCTGGCTAGTCTCCTCACACCCTCGAATTTCGGCACATTGTTTCCTTGTCTTCGGACCTTGGACTACTCGGTCATCTCGGTCACTGTGCCAATGATAAATCTGCTGACGTCCGTCCTGTCGACCGAGCGACACCTGGAGTCTTTGGCGAGCCTGAGCATCATATGTCCAAGGGCTTCGCAGGGGGAGGACATCTACAATCTTTTTCAGGCCATACGGACCAAATCGACGCGACTACAGTTCCTCAAGATTGAATCATTCACGTCCGCGTCGTCGAACTCTTCCCTGGCGGTGAGGTTGTTGGAAGGCGAGTTCAGGTACTTGAGAGAGCTGGAGCTTAGCTGGTCGGTTCACGTCTTGGCCGAGTGTTTGGCGTGTCTCGTTGGGATGCAGAGCCTACAAGAGATGAGTTTGTCCATGCGTCGCGACATTGAGCTCGACTTCCTGTCGAATGGCTGTCCCACAGAAGGAATTGGCAAAGATATATTTGTCATAGCGGCGAGGGGACGTTCCCCACCTTAAAGTCTCTCAAAGTGTCGGCAGATTCGCTCGAACAATGTACGGCTCTTCTGTCGTTCGCTCGTCACGTCCCCTTTGCTCGAAATTTTCAACTTTTCGTACGACGTGCAAGCTCCGTGCGGGCTTATTGAAGCCTTCTTCCGCCAAGTCGAGAGGACGTACCGAGACACCGTGTCTGTCACAACGCCATCATACCCGCGCCGCACCGTCTCCCTCACCCTCAAGCACAACCTTGGCCCGTTCTCGGGAGCATCGTTCCACACCAGAATCGCCGATCATATTGCGGTAGGTTTTCATTCTTCCTCTATGTCGATAGCTGAATATGGACGGTTCAGGACACTGGGCTTGGAGTGCGAAAGCGGGTGATCAAGCTGCTTAAAATATTACTGCGCCACCGAGGACCTGGGACGCCGCGTCGACATTTGCACGATGCTTGTGTTAAGAATGTTGAACGAGGATGTCACTGTCAAGGACCTCGCCGTCAAGACCATCGAGGAGTTGTGGTTTCAGAACGTGCCTTCTTAAGTCATCTCTTACAAGGGAAAGCCAGCTTCGTCGAGCGGCGCCCAGAATAAAACGGATTTGCTCTCTAAAGTGTCTGTTATTATGGGCGTGTCTGCTTACTTTCAGGATAAACAATCTCCCTTGGATGATGTGCCACACAAGATCATATCGAGTCAAAACGGTGTGGATACTCCCTTCATACATGCGAAGTACTCTGAGATATACGAAACCTTGATAGATGGCCTCGTCGATGCCTCTGATCTTCCTGGCTTTGTGCGTATCGCGTTTGTTAGAAGGCGCCTCTTGGTTTCAGACTGATTCATGTGCAGACCGTTCAATCCTGCATCAGAACGCTCTATCTGTTCGCCACTGCATTCCCGTCTGTTCTATCTGGAAGGAATGCTTCTACCTTGCTTCCCTACCTGAGAAACCCCACATCTACATCTGTTAGTACACGTTTGTGGTTGTGCACCGTGTCTTCTAACTTTGCTCGGTAGCCTGAAGAGTTGACCGTGACTGACTAACTGCTCCGGGATTTCCGGTTATCCATTCCCCACACGCCGGAAACCGCGATCGAGTCTGGCCAGGAATTACAGTTAGTTTTGCAGCCGATGAAGCATGTCGACGAGACAACACTTCGGAACAACGACGCGACGACGGTGAGCACACGCTCTCACCCTCGTCGTCCTCATTTCATGATCAGGAATTACAATTAGTTTTGCAGCCGATGAAGCATGTCGACGAGACAACACTTCGGAACAACGACGCGACGACGGTGAGCACACGCTCTCACCCTCGTCCTCACTTCATGATCAGGAATTACAGTTAGTTTTGCAGCCGATGAAGCATGTCGACGAGACAACGCTTCGGAACAACGACGCGACGACGGTGAGCACACGCTCTCACCCTCGTCCTCACTTCATGATAAGGTCCTATTGTCGAACGCATCTACAGTAGTCTTCCTTCCCTCTACTCAACTTGTACGGTGACTCCAGTCTGAAATGACGAATTCTGCAATGTCTAGGTGGGCTTCCATGTTTTCTACCTTGTCCCGTCTATTGAGTGGTGAGGGTCTCACGAAACAGGTTCGTAACACTGGTTCGACAATCAATGTAGCACTATGAGGAAGCAGCTCGCAGCGGTCGTTTATCCCTTTGTAGAGGGTGCAGGAGTCAGCGGATCAGCGTCACCCCAGCTTAATAGCCTCCTTTATCACACGCACTCTAGTTGCGGAGAGTTGCGTAGGCCATTGACCGAGCTCTTTTAAGTACGTACTCGCTGCTGCCCTTCCTCGCATAAATTCCCTATTTTCCGCAGATGGAACAAGCATGTCTGATGCAATCATCATTCAAGCGATTTATATTGCCATATGACCGTTTTTCGTTGTCGAGAATGACGCGAAGGGCAAGCGGAAGAACATCGTGTTTGCCACACTGGGGAACAGTGTCATGAAAGGTCTTCGTTTTGATGCTCTTTCAGTCATTCGAAGTGTGAGTATATCGTACTCCAGAAATGAGCTAAGTTGACTCCTTCAAGGTCTTTGCAAACCATGAAGAGCAACGATCGTGGATCATCGAGGAAATTCTGTATTCACCGATTAAATTGTTAAATAGCCACAAGAAGGTCTGGCCTTTCAAACCAAATAACCCTAGTCGATGATTGACATGTTTCCAGTTTACGCGATAACCGTTCGATCTGTACAGTCTTCGATCTCCTTCTTGAACTCGTACAAACTTCTGCGCGCGACGTGCGAATAGCAGCGCGCAGGATTTCCAAGACTCGTCAAAATCGTGCGCTGCGAAACCAGGAGACCAAATGGAGAAAAACGAAGGCGTCGTTTTTTTGATGAGCAAGATACCAAGGTGTGTAGGATGGAACACTTCACTTTGCATTTACGCTGATAGCACTAAGGATTACAATTGTATACTTTAGGCTTGGACTCGGCCACGAATGCAGCGAAGATCATCGTTCTCTTTCTGACCTAAAGGTAGGTTTCTGTTTCCCTATCGGATTGCATTCCTTAGGAACATGACCGTGTAGATCCGGCAAAGGTAAACTAACAGAGAACTCGAACGAGGCGGCCGACTATCGAATCAGGCAGCGATTGAATTGAGTGCGTGCGTACTCTACAGATGCAACACTAACGAATCCAGTCGTCGCGATGCTGCAGAGGCCTGGTAAAATTGGGCTTGAAAGATGATCTCGGTTACCAGTACCTTAATATGTACGTCGCACAGGCCGATTGTTTGAACCATGACATTGTCGTGCTCACACAATCTCCCCATGGGACATCAACAGGGACTGTTTGGCAATCAGACAAACGTACGTCGTCTGGACAGATCACGTGGGACCAGACCCGTATACCGTCTGGCATGGGAGCTCTCGGGTTGCGTGCGGACGACTCTAATGATGTGGCCAATCACCAGCGTTGGCTTGGAAGTGGAGGTCATGAACAGAGTGACGCACATACGTTCACCGCCTGGGGTGCGGATTACTTGAAGGTGCATTTCGTTTTCCGTCCGTTTACTCCCATACCTGCTCACCCGCACGCTTAGTACGGCAAGTGCTTTGTAGTGGACTCCACGACCTTTATCGACTTCGATCCCTCCATCGACGAAAAGGTGATGTCGATCTACCAGTCACATGTTCTCGTTCTCATGCGCGATCGAAATGTTTAGTCTGTCTTCAAACCTATGCGAGATGCGATCAATGCCACTGGTCACCCCGTCGTTTATTCCGTCAACGAATGGGGTATTCAGGATGTGGCACGTTGGGACGGCGATACAGGGAATAGCTGGACAATCACGTAGGCTCTACCCCAAACCGTCGTCGATTTTGCTAAATGGTGAGGCGGAATATAGAAGCGATGTCGGGGTCAGAGATGAGGCTGGAGTCTGCTGGGCTCTTACTCCGTCCATGGGATTCAACCCTTGTCAACGTGTTTGGGTCAGTTCCCGAGGTTCGTTCTTGTAAGGCTTCCTATTCCGCACACAACCTACCTTGATGACGCGGGAAGAATCCGCCGGAATCATGGATACAATTTACGCTTCCTCTGACGAAGAAAGACGAGGAAGGACTCGATTTCCAAAGCCACCACCGATGCAGCCCCCGCCCCCGCCACCTCAGCTCCTCGTGATACCTACCATCGTTTACTTCTGGTCAGCAGTCGACTAGCGCTGCGGGAGCCGCATCCATAGGAGTGAAGGACCTGTCCATAGAAGAACAAAGATCAGCATGGCATGAGCGAATCGAGTATGTCTGCTTTGTACTTGTTGCACACTGGCTTACATGCTCTGGCACAGTCTCATGTTCTCTTTCCATCACATCGCGTCGTAAATACATCGAACTGGAGTCAGACCTTTCTCTAATTCGCCAGCTCTCCGATTCTTCTTTGTTCAACCATATGCAGGAAGCAGAACGTGCTCATCTTGATGCCCAGAAGACGGCGCCGGAGTCGCAGATGACGACGAAGCGCACAGAGGTCGACGAAGCTGTTCAAAAGCTCATCGGGAGGGTTTGGCCCATGCTAAGGATCATGCTTGACTCTCGTTTCTGGGGCAACAAAGCACGCGGAGCAGCACAAGGGTGAGTGGCCTGTTCCGTGTATTCTGATGGTGTTGACGGACGCGATCACAGGCTCTGAGCAAGGTAAGGGCGATAGCGTCACGGACATGGTCGAGCTCGTTGAAAACACGGAAAGGTTTACGATTATGGGTAAAATCATTATTCTCTTTTCAAGTGACTATCTCTGAGCCCCCTCTTTCTTTCAACAGTCTTAGCTCCGCCGTCGTACAGTGCTATCATATTTTCCCCATATTAGAAGCTGCGCTTTCACAGAATCCGCACATACAAGCCGTCGCTGTCGATATTTTGACCTTTACTGTCAAGCAAGGGCCCACACACCCACTTCGGGTATGTGACAAATTTGTGTTAGGGGTTGCTGATCGCATTGAAAACGCAGTTTTTCTCGATTATCGATGCGCTTGAGACGAGCCCAAACACGGCGACGAACGTCCAGGCAAACGCATTGCATGCAATCATGTAGAGCGAGTGCTCACTTCATTATCAGTGCCAAATAGTCGTTTGACTATCAAAAAATGATCTCGCTGAATAGCGTTCAAGGTTAGTGGGCTCCGAGTAATTTGGACAACAGAGTCGGTGTAGACTATCGCATGTAACCCGAACCCACCGCGTTGTTGCAACGGTGGTATTCGCTCGTTCGGAAGAACAGTACACCTCGCCGACAGCACCAAAACTATTCGACGATTGTTCCTTCCTCAACAACCCTCTGCGGACATGTTAATTCGTGGATCAAGTCCATACAGGAAGTCTCAAAGCTCACCCGAGACGCGTTTTCCGGGACTGCGTTCTACTGCGAAATCAACTTCCGGCTGAGGTTGGAAAGAGCCTTGGAGTGTATAGAGGTCTAACTCAGCACAGAGGAGGTCAACGCGATCGTGGAGTGCCTCAGAAACGCTAAACGATTTCACGCGACCGTCAGTTCCATCGCCGACACAGGCTTGAACGCCTCGACTGATCTCGGTCAGTACCCCATCTCTCATCCTCGTTTTCAACTTTCATCATCATGTTCGTATTGAAGCACAGTGACCCGGAGACTAGCAGGCCCTACAGTAACTAGAAGTCCTTTTTCCAGCTACATTGCCGCATATCTGCTGCTGCGGCACATCCGCCTGAAATACCATCGAAACTGCTTGTACCCCCTTCAATACGGTCATAGCAGAGGCAAACTTGAACGTGGCGTTCCCTGCCCCCGTGTAAAGTAAGTATGTTATAAAAACACACACATAACGCACCGTTATCACCCGATTCTTCACCAGAGCACTGTGCCGTGCGCCTCCCTTGTTCTCCTGCTGCGGACTTGATTAGGGTGTCTGTGGTGGTTGACATTGAATTATCAGCATTTTTGTGAGGTAGGAGACTCGAACCTGGAGCATTTATTCCTCCCGTATCTGACGCCATGTTGCCTTTTTTAATTTCTTGCTCCAAGGTTCAAGGATGATAGAGTTTACGACGAGTTTATTTGGTTCCTCAGGCTGCTGGTTCTCATTGGGCGGTTCACTGCCTTACGTGATTGTAGTCGCCGCTTGTCTGTGTGAGGCAGTCCGAAGACAGGAAGTTCCGACTGTCTGTGTTATCCTGACAGTGCTTGGCCCGCCTGCGGCCAAACAAACGCCTTTGGCACATATAAAAGGTCAGACTTCCAAAAGTTCGTCCTCATCTCCCTTTCCCTTCTTCTTTCCCCACCCTGTATAATGTCAAGCAGCGGCGAAGGTCGCGAGTCAAACGTCTCAGATCGGACTTCAAGTCGCCAGAAGCGCGCTCATCCCAGTGCACTAGAGCTTGGACCACGGAAAAAGCCGTTCGTATTCGAGAACGCGATAATGCGTGCGCTAATGGTGTTTTAGGACAACGCAGGACCCTTTGGTTCACCATGGCCGTCACTTTGGGCGAGCCGTACATGCCTTCTGTAATGTTTCAGTGTTACTCACCAACGGCATCATTTTGTTGTCCGAAGGATCTGACGAAACACAAGAGTCACTCCCTGATCTGTATGTCTTACCTTCTAATGGCCTGGCGCTTATGAAAACAACTCTTGCAGAGACAGGAAAGAGTTCAGGGCCTTTCGGGAGTTATTGAGAATGGTATCAGCACTGGAAGCACGCCTCATGACCTCCTGTGAGGAAGAGGTTATCGAGATAGGTGAATTAGTGAGTTTATTTGGCTCCCGGCGGGGCTTTTCGCTATCTAACCTAACGCTATCTACAGATACAGAAAGGCGTCAATGGTGGTCGTGCGGATGACACGAAAGGGATGAAAGGCGCCATTATCGATTGGATAACCCCGAAGGGCCAGTCCTTGAGCCCACATATACCACGCAATGTGAAGTCGGGAAGAGGATTCAACCACGAGCGCACTGGCGCTCTTCTGTGCCCTGCAGGTCTGGATTGGACAAATCTTGAGTAAGCGATTTTTAGCCTGCGACTTACTCGGTCTCATTCCACAATAGGACTAGAGCGAAACTAATGAATGGAGAGATACAGGTCGCCGGGGACCAATGGCCAGTATTCTTGTACGCAAATTATACTTATGATCCCGAAGACCCGTGGAATGGTCTCCTCCGTAGTGGACTTCTTGTATCTGTGAGTGACATGCATTGCTATCATCTCCATGACATGAACAGTCTCTAGGCGTACAAACACATTTTCACCTCTCCTAGCTCAGTGGATCAAGAACCGAAAGCCACTCGTTCTGGAAATGCCCGTATACACGGGATGCGTTGCGTGACGAAGGCGTCAATTGCGTATGTCGCTACGCAGGTCTGTTGCTTTTGGTTGGCACCCAAAATAATGACTGACGATTTTGTTTGGTTGTAGGCTCGCTTTGCTCTTACTTCTGCACAGGTTTTTTCACGCACAGACCTCGTTACTGACTCGGAAAGATTTTATTCCAGCATCATGGAACTGTTCGAAGATCCCGATGAAATTGACGAAGTTGACCAACTCGTTACCTGGTGGAATAGGTTCGGTCATACTTTCGATGACCTTGTTGGTGCTAACACTCTCAATCAGGCAGATCTTTCCGCTGTATACCGCGACAGAGCGTTTGCCATCGAAAAACAGTGCATTAGCGCGGATTCGTCAGAAACGAGCGGATTACAAGGCAGGTAGCACTAATGTTGATACGGAGGACTAGATAAAGTACTACTTCCTCGTGAAATGTTCCGTTATCGTAGACAGCTTATCAATGTCTGTCTTCACTCAATCTTTTCCAATCGAAGTAACAACAAATACAACGTGCTGCTTTCAAGTTTCTGAACATTTATCAATCATTTCCACCCTGAAACTTGAAAGTTACAGCTCGTATCATCGTAAAGTCGTCACATATCGTAGCACACACCGGATGATATAGTAGGTCAGATGTTGATGGCAGCAGAAGTCGTTCATGTTGATCGGGGTGAGTCAGAATCTCATACACGACGAAACGACATCGAGTGATCCTCGTTTGGTCGGATGTCGATGGCAGCAGCGACTGTTCATCTCTCCCAGAGTGAGCCAGGATCCCATAAACGACGGAACGACGCCGAGTGATCCTCGTTAACATGCGGAAAGCTACAGTTCGTCACCATCATAAAGCCATTGCATAGCAAGTAACACTCACCGAATGATATGGTCGGATATCGATGGCAGCAGCGACTGTTCATCTCTCCCAGAGTGAGCCAGGATCCCATAAACGACGGAACGACGCCGAGTGATCCGGGCCGTCGACATCCGGAAAGCTGCAGCTCGTCACCATCACAGAGTCATTACATGTCATGTAACACTCACCGAATGATATGGTTGGATGTCGATGGCAGCAGGGACTGTTCATTTCTCCCAGAGTGATCCAGGATTCCATAAGCGACGGAACGACACCGAGGATCCTCGTCGACATCCGGAAAGCTGCAGTTCATAATAATCACAAAGTCGTTGTATGTCATTTAACGCTCACCGAATGATTTGGTCGGATATCGATGGCAGCAGAAGCCGTTCATATGTATCAGAATGAGCCAGGATTCCATAAGGGACGGAACGACACCGAGTGATGCTCGTCGACATCCGGCAAGCTGCAGTTCATCACCATCGCAAAGTCGTTACATGTCATTTAACACTCACCGAATAATATGGTCAGATGTTGATAGCAGCGGCGACTGTTCGTTTCGCCCAGAATGAGCCAGGATCCCATAAACGACAGAACGACACCGAGTGATCCTCGTCGACATCCAGAAAGCTGCAGTGCATAACTATCGCAAAGTCGTTGCATGTCATTTAACACTCACCGAATGATTTGGTCGCCGGATATCGATAGCAGCAGAGGCCGTTCATGAGTTATCAGAATGGGTCAGAACTTCATAAACGACATGACGACACCGAGTGATCTTCGTTGACTCGTCCGGAAACCTGCAGTTCTTCACTGTATCATAGAGTCATTGCATATCAAGTAACACTTACCGAATGATATGGTCAGATGTCGATAGCAGCGGCAACTGTTCATGCTGCAGCGAGCGAGTTAGTTTTGTCATGGATGACAGAAGGACATAGCTAGTCATCAATACCCAAATCAATTCCGAGTCTGTCAACCAACCCGGCAGTTACATGGGTAGGGTTTCATTGTCGGAATAATCTTTCCGCAATCTAGTATGATCAAGTCAACCTCAATTACAACATATGCAAGATATGATCTGATCAACATAACTTGTATAATATGTCCCAAACAATGGGGTAGTATGCACCCATTGTCACGCTCAGGAAGAAAGGTAGATATGATCTAATAGGATCTGATATACAAACTGTACCGGCGGATATTTCTACTGATCTGTGGCTGTGTCGTAATGATATAAAAGGATATGGTGGGCAAATATGATAAGTATATATAATATATTATCAGACTCTCACCAATTCCCTGATGAATGACCGTGACTCTGTCAACGAGACCTGGCCGGCCGTCAAGCAAAGCGGGAGCAACGGGTTATTCTTAGCAATTATTTGCTTATCATGGTGGGCTCACGCGTGTCGTTATGATGCCGATACTCCGGACTCGCTCAGCCTCCGTGAAGCCATTGACGATGTCGCCTACGTGCTTCGGTGCATCATCCGTTCACTCAAGTGTCGTGAGCTCGTTGTTCGCAAGATCGGGGTGAAGTCCAAAACATCTCCAAATGTTGATGTATGTGAAAGACCGTCGAAGATTTCACGCACGAATGCAATGTCAAAGCCAAAGGTTAACAAGGCATCTGCTGGTGTGGCTCGGCCCGTGGCCCCAGATGGTACACCTTACAGATTCGGACCTGCAGGGGTGAGCAAGAAATACAAACCTTCGATGCAGAAATGAAGGTTCTCGTTTGTTTCGATTTACTTGGTTGAGTCTTTTGAGGTGACGGTTTGCCCTAATTTTTGTTTCGAGATTTGCCTGCTTTTTGATGGTATTTAGTGGTGGTTTGCCCTAATTTTTGTTTCGAGATTTGCCTACTTTTTGATGGTATTTAGTGATGGTTTGCCCTAATTTTTGTTTCGAGATTTGCCTGCTTTTTGATGGTATTTTGATGGTATGATGTTGGTCGAGTATGATTTGAAGGGGTTTTCCTAAGGTTTTTTGTAGTTATCAAGTGCGTCGTAAGTTATGAAAAATGAAGGAGTCGATGAAGAATACACAGAGACTCCTCGACAGTGGTCGAGAGGTACTTCAAAGTAATAGATACCACTAGTGGGCGGCGTGCGTACGTGGTGTGCGTCGTTGTCGGCGTCGTCACATTATGGTCGTGGTGGCATGAAGACGGAGACGTTATCGTGTTGTTGCAACAGGATAGAGATGGGATGGGGACGGCCGTCGCGTCGTGTGGGCACTGGGGACATTGTCACGTCG
>JBBPPC010000774.1:0-13112 GCA_038091775.1 Leccinum olivaceopallidum | reverse complement strand
TCCATAGAATGTGATTTATTGGATCGTGCTACAGTTCGCTACAGCTGTCTAGATCTAATATCTTACGCTACGTTAGCCGCCGGTTGTACCAAGTACGCACAGCCGCGTCGCACCGCTCATAATCATACAACAAATCTACCCGCGACGCCCATGTAGAGTGTAATTTGTAAACTGTGCCTACTTCCTGACTCGGATGCAAGACTAGAATGACGGCCGCACTACGTCGGCAATTACCTTGTTTATCCTGGTTCGGCCTAAGTTGAATTGCTTGCCAATTTTCCTCAGTTCCCGAAATACCAGAGTGATCCGGCGCCCTAGCCAACCATGAGCTTAGATTCCATTGTTACCCTCAGATATCTACCGGTATACGTTCTCATCAAAACACAAAATACAAAGATTCCAACATTACCAGGCCTTGACAATGGAGTAATTCCACTAACACCACTTCAATGAACGTTCTCCACATTGGATGGAAATCTAAACAAGACTGTCACAAGGAAACAATTTCCATTCCCCCATTCACTGCGTCATATGCCTCCACGGACTATCGATCACAAGGCCAAACAATCAACAATGCAATCATAGATATTCCATTGCCACCGTCCGGAGGAATAACTCCTTTCAACATCTACGTCGCGTTGTCTCGATGTCGAGGCAGGAGTAGCATCTGTCTGCTGCGAGATTTTAACGAGAAATTTCTCATGTCGCATCCTTGCGAGTACCTATGCCTGGAGGACGAAAGATTGGTGATACTTGACAAAGACACGGGCACGAGGATGGATAGTAGTGAAGAAACAGCATCACGGTCGTAGTACCCATCGGTCTATCATGATAACCTTCACAATTTCCACGTTTACAATATTTACTAGAAAGCACGGCCGCACTTCGTCGGCAAATACCTTGTTTACAATGGTTCGGTTTCAAGTTGTTTCACTCGTCAATCATCGACACGAACGGTCACAGAAATCGGCTAGAAAACTTGCAAAGTATTGGCGCAACAAACACTACCTCCGACACAAAAACCACAAATTCCGGATAAACCCCTTATATGTGATGTCATCATAGATGAAACATCAACGGTCCCGTGCCACTTTCTAGCACATGTCTCAGCAGCTCTGAGCAAGGCAAAGAGTTTGGCGGGAGTGGAAGGAGGAAAACTACCGTTTGGCGGAGTCAATATCATTCTCGTTGGCGATTTCCATCAAATTCCACTGAACCGTTGGCGGCAAGCCTCTGTACTGGCAATTAGATCCCTTGTAAGCAACAGCGGACGACCTCCTCGGACGTTCACTATACGAGCGATTCGAGACAGTTGTTGGTTTAAAACAACAGGTTCGAGTTGTGGACGACGAATGGCTGGAGCTCTTACATCACGTTCGACATGCAATTGTCGTGCGCAACACACTGTCCAAATGCTACGCTCTCTGATTGTAAAGAATCCAGCATGCCCAGCTACGAACTTCTCATCATATCCTTGGAACGAAGCAGTTTTAATCGCACCCCGCCATTGCGTTTGACGTCAGTGGAATGCCGCCGTGTGTCGTGAACGTACAAAACAAAGAAAAGGACAGCTCTTCATATGTCCCGCAACTTGAAATGATACTATTCAAGGTCATTCTCTAACGTTGCGCGAACGATTTGCAATGGCCGGCGCGAGGCAAACCAAACGAGAAGAACACGAAGGTCATGGTGACGTTCAATGTGGCAACCGATCTCGACATCGCAAACGGTTCTCGCGGCGAGATCAAAGCCATTATCTTGGACGATCGCAAGTTCCAACCTTGCCTGGTCTTGACAACGGAGTCATCCCTCCAACACCGCTTCAACGAACGTTCACCATACCAGATGAAGATACCAAAAAAACTGTTACAAGAAAACAGTTTCCATTCACTGCATCGTATGCCTTCACGGACTATCGTTCACAAGGCCAAACGATCAACAATGCAATCGTAGATATTGCATTGCCACCGACCGGAGGAATAACATTGTTCAACATATATAGCTAGTACGTTGCATTGTCTCGATGCCGAGGGAGGAGCAGCATTCGACTGCTTGGAGATTTCAACGAGAAACTACTGATGTCTCATCCGAGCGAGTTCCTACGCCTGGAAGATGAAAGATTGGCGACACTTGATAAAGACACGTTGGCGAGGTTGAATAGTTGTGAAGAGGATGCTACACGCACAGCATTGCTAATGTTATGTAATCGTTTCCACATTTGGGTGTTAAATACTGGTGACATCAGCCACAATTGTCCGGTTGAGTGACCTTGTAAACAAGGTAATAGGTTCATACAGTATACTAGTACCGTAACTGGATTGTGGGACGATGTTTGAGGGGGTCGAACGAATCCATAGAGTATCTTGATCTGGGCTGGGGAGATGCGGAGGACTCATCTTTCAAAAGCTGGGGAGTGTTAATGGAGAGATGGGGATTTACAGGACAGGGACTGAGAGACTCGGATCTACCATGGCCGAAGTATGCCCGGGTAGGCATACTTGCCGCCCCAGTGATTGGTGATGGACCATAACCCTTCCACCATCCAAAACGCGTCTTCACACCTCCGAATACCGATTAGTCGTCCTTTTTTTGAGCGGGTCTGAGCAGCTTCGAAGACCTTTGCATAGTGAATACAGATGAATCAGGACATTCTAGCGCAACTTGAAGTTATCCGACGCCAGTGATTCGGAAATACCTCGCACGCACACTGACGCGAAGTTCATGTCACGCAAGCAAATAAGAGCCACTGCAAGAAACCCCTCAAAACCTCCAACCAAAAGGCACCGTGCTAGCTTCATGGTAAGTACATCCTACTGTACATTCACCGTCACCTTGTCCATCACCATCGCAGCTTTCCAACCCTCCTGTATTCGATCTTACCAAGGATGACACGACCATGTCGTCGAGTTCACAAGGTTCAACTAGTTCACGACTGACAACGAAGCCCGTCCTTCAAAGCCAACGGTCCATCATGGACGTCAAGGGGAAGGGGAAGGAAACGAGAACGTCGGTGGAAAACGAGCCTGAGAGTTTATGGGTGGACAAGTACGAGCCTACGTCCGAGGTAAGACGCGTTACCATCTTGATGTTGCGAATGCCGCTCTCAAGCTTGATCACTTGGCACGTTTGTACGCGTCCTGCGATGAACAGGTGGAACTGGCGGTTCACAAACGAAAAGTAGAGGACGTGCGTCGCTGGCTCCTCGAAGCGTTCGAGAACGGTCCATCAGCAAAGATACGAAAGTACCGGGTACGTGTTTGCCGTTAGAGGTCCCACCGTCCAACGTCGCTGATAAATTTGCAGCGTATACTCACCCTTACTGGTCCCGCTGGAACTGCGAAAACGTCTACATTACACGTCCTGTCTAGGGAGCTTGACTTTGAGATTCTGGAATGGCGGAATAGTATGAGCGAGCGTGGACCAGCTTCCTTGACGGACGAAGACGCCCATCTTCATGGTGAGTGTCATTTGTGCGCAAAGCCCATTGGAAGTGTATGACTGACGTGCTTTCAATTCGAAAACGCACATTTGGCAGAGGGATCGAGTTTCCAGACGGAAACGCTGTTTGACAAGTTCCAAGCCTTTCTGACGCGTGCGACGATTTGCAGGAGCATATTCGGGCATCACAATATCAATCAAATATCTCAGTCCGGGTCGCTTGTACCACTATGCTCGCAAACCCAAGCATCCATCCAACGTTCCCGCCGCCAACTCATTCTTTTGGAAGATCTACCCAACCTTCTTCATCAGCCTACACAAACGCGGTTCCAAGCTGCTCTACGATCGCTATGCATCCCTGCTTCTACTTTACTTTATCCGAACCAGGTCCACCCATCGTTATCATCTTGTCAGATTCAGGTCTTCGTGCCGAGAACCCCGACGATGATATGTGGGTTGGTGGTAGTAACAGGCGGAGATGGGACAAGAAGGAAGTCCTGGATATTCGAAATGTCTTGGGACCCGAGTTGATGACGAGTCCCTATGTGACGCACATTAGGTATGTGCATAATGCTCCTGAACAGTTTTACTGGATGTCGTTGTACAGTTTTAATCCGATAGCCCCCACGTTGATGACGAAAGCGCTGCAGGCCCTCCTCGCTTCGCATTATGGGTCCTCAGAAGCACATGAGAGGGTGGGCAAACGGCCTGCTCGTGAGGTCGTTGATATCATTGTGGGATCTTCCAATGGGGACATCCGAAGCTCGATAATGGCCCTTCAATTTACTTGTGTAGTGGACCTACCTGCTTCATCAGCCAAGTTGAAGGGCAAGGCGACTCTCAAGAAGGCGGGTGGAACGAAGCGGACGACGAATGCCCGTACAATTTTGGAAGCAGTCACTAGACGCGAACAAAATCTAGTATTGTTTCATTTGATGGGCAAGATACTGTACAGCAAACGTCAGTGGTCTTTTGATTCCGTGTGTCTGACACTGATAGGATATTTATTCAGGTAAATTTGACCCGCCTGCGTCACGCCTTTCAGCCAAGGATGCTGCGAACGAGCGCGAGTTAGACGTACAACTCGTCGATCCGCCACCCCTACCGGTGTGGCTTTCTCATCACAATCGGAAAGCAAGTCGAGTGTGCACAGAGGCAAGTGTCGCCTGGAGCACTGGGGACGATTACCGGCTTATCATTTTCTTCCGCCGGGTAGGCGGTGGCAGCAGAGTCTCCCATTGATTCATCTCTGCTTGGAATGTATACTCATCAAAACTATACTCAATTCTGCACGGACATAGATCAATGCGATGGTGTCTGTGAAGGATTGAGTTGGGTGGACTGGACGGACGGGGTAAGCTTTCCTTCATTCATTGCACAAATTGTAATTTTCGCACTCAGTTGGCAAGTTCTCCACATGCATTTCCTACTCTGACGCTTCCGACGCTCCACTCGCTTCCAACGCCGGTACCGCGAAGCGGACAAAAAGTATGCAAACCTGCATGGCTTAGTTTTCATACCAAAGAGTTGGAAGCATCGGACGCTGTCGGGGATGTCCTTGGATGGCTTGGGAAAGGTATGGGTGTTGGTCGCGATATGGACGAAGGGGCATCTCCGAGTTCAATGGGCAGGTGGACGCACACTGATGTTGCGACGGAGTTCGGGGGTTGGCTGCGTGCCGTCGATCGATGTGGTGGAAGGGTTGGATCAATGGAAGGCGAACCACCGGGCGGGCCTTATCCCGAGCCGCCGCGGAGCCATCACCATTTCTCGCATCTGCTGTGGAGTCGTGGGGCTGTTGACGGTGATGTGCTGGGAGAGAACGAGGACTGGGAGGAGGAAGAGGAGGAGAGACCAGTGCCGGGTGGGCGGTGCGGTGTCAGTGAAGTTGAGGCAAAGGGTTGGTTGGAGGATGACGACATCGAAGACGCTGATTAGTATTCAGTATGTCTCTTGCCATACGCAACTCGTCAAAACATGTTCGAGCAGCTTTCGCCATCCGCAACAGAATTGTCCAAGTAACACCCCGGTTTTCTACCTCGGCCGCTGGATCTTGGATACACCGTTCAAGTAGTATTCGCATATCTACCCTTTTCACCACGTTGCTTGCACTAAGCGCAGGTGCAACGGCACTCGGTCTGTGCGTAGTCCATCGCCCTGTACTCACTTTTCACTCTGAACATGCCTGCTCAATCCAGCTACGAACTCTACTCTTCATTTACACTATGGCCAGTGGAGCTCCGCAAAGACTTGCGTGCCGGGATAAGAGCTAAAAATCAGGGTGACCTTGCTCTGAGCGAACGATTCCTTGTTCGGTGCGTGCGATTCGCGTTCCTGTTTTTGTTCACTCAGCCCCGTGCCTGCATGCAGCGCTTACCAAACTGCCTTGACCCCTCCCATTGTCCGTGCTCGGCCCCGACCCATACCTCAAGCTCTCTGGCATCGCATCTGTCTTGGCCGAAGTTGCCCCCGAACATCGGGCGAAAGAGTTCTTACGGAGTGTATAGGACAAGGTTGACGCACCTCGCTCTACGGGAGGAGATAGCGCAAGCAGCAGCAGCAATGACTGGGCGACATACACGCTCACAGATGAGGAGCGCCTCCGCCGAGTAGCCATCGCGTGTAAGCTTGCGGAACTGTGTGCGGACGAGGAAGAAGAAGAAAAGTGGCTCGTGTGGGCAGTTCAGGAGGTGCTTGGATTGGCAGGCGTGTAGACGAAAACTGGGGGTTCCGCAGGCATTGAAGCGCGCTCTCACAACACTTCCACGTCCATTGTTCTCGCGGAGCTCGAGCTGCCGTCTTGGATGCGTAGAGTTGACCTCGGTACCCCACTTGCCGCGCTGGGATCGGTGTACGCACGCAAGGGAAACGTCGAGTGAGTGCTTTTGCACGTTCGTAATGAATACCTTTCGTATGCAACTCATTTCAAAAGGCTTGCTATGCCACTCTATCTACAGGCCATATCGCTACTTCTCCCACCACACATGGAGAACGTGAACATCGAAATCTGATCATTGTGAAGGTACGTCTGCTCGCTTTTCCTGCTTAATACTCTCCCGAAGCTCAAAACGCTGTCGGTCCGCAGCTGCACAGCTCATGAACAACCTGTCAGAACTGATCATGCGACGGCCGCCTTCACCGGAAATCAGACATTAGGCGGAAGCCTGGGCGCGTCAGGCTCATGGGATGATTCAACGAGCGCAGGAGATGCCCTTGCCTCGAAGGACCTGGTTCAGCAGCGACACTGAACAGAGCAGAGAGGTCTGCGATCAAGTGTTGGGCGTGGTCTTGTTTAACCTCGGTATGCTGCGGGAGGTGAGAGAACCCTCTCCCGCATAGCAGACGCCGAGTTGTATGCGCCGCATATCCCCAACTATCGGCTCCCTCGGAGAATGGCGTTCCCTCTGCGAAAGCGCTTGGACTGGTTCGCTCCCCGGTGACCTACCCGCGCTGTCTGCGGAATCCTTGCCGCCAGACCGGACTTTCCACGGCCAGCTCGCAGATCCCTCCCTGTTCCTCCCGTGTCTGGCCACGGCCCGGGAGTTGTCTCGCCACGCGTGGCCGCATCGCTCGATCCACCGCACTCGCCGTACGCCACGGCAAGTCAGAATCAAGGTTCTGTCAACTCCATCACCACCCTTTCCGCATTCCCCCTTCCCCCCACCCACTTCCCTATACCACTGGCTATGAACGAGGCAGAATTGCAGCGCCAACAAATTCAGATCCAGAGCCTCCAAGCTGTACATTCTCATGCAGGCAATCCTGACCCTCCACAGTCACAAGTTGTACTGGCTCCGCCAGCTCCTGTCTTGACGGAATCTCCCAAACATGTGGCCGTGACTGACTTGCCAGAATCGGTTCCGCTGGATTCCCGGTCTTCGCATTCTCCACGGACGTCGCAAATTCCATCACCTTAGCTCACACTTGCCGTCGCAACGCTTTCTGGGTCCGAACCACCAATCCTCTCGCTCAAAGACAAGGTGCCAAAGCAGCCACGACGCCCTTCCTTGATCACTCGTGTGCTACCACCATCTGATAAATCCTTTGGACCCGCGTCACCGTTCAAGAGGGCCGATTATTCTTCCGCTGACAAGGAATTCGGCACTCTGACACCAGCAAAGGCGTGTTCAGAAGCCACAGCGTCGATTTCGCCAAGAAGAGTCTCGAACGCATAGATTCGACTCATAGCGCGGGAAGCAACGTGGCAGCGTTGCGCAGCAAATACACCCGAGTGGGTAGTCACTCTTTTGTGTCTTATCTCTCGTTATTTACCCTCCGTTTTCTACCAAGGTCGAGATATCGTCTCAGGCACCAAAGGATATCCCTAGGTTACCATTGAGCGTTTCCGAGATTGCGCCGCAGTATCAACCAACCGATGAACCCTGTCTCCGCGACGAACCACTTCTCCAGTCGTTGATCGTTTCCCACCAGATACCCTTGTACATGTGGCCACACGCGATTTACTCGTCAAGGAGAGAGAAATGGAGACGGAAGCATCGGATCGAAGAGTTGGCAGAGCTGGAGCTCAAGGAGAAGGAGTACGAGCTTCGACAGCGCGAACGCCAACTGAACCAGCGAGCGCGCGACTTCGAACGTGCGCGTGATCAGCTGCAATTTCTCAGTTTGCGTCCCGAGCGCGCGGCTGCAGAGGGACCCAAAGGTCCGAGGAGCAGCGTGTTCCAGAACAAGCCCGAATCTCGGAGCGTGACGCACATCAACATGCCTTCGACGACGACAAGCAGTTCTGGCATCTCGCCGCGCCCGACCACCCCACAATCTCAATCCCGTTCGCCCGCACGCTCGCTAGTATTGCCACCCAAAGACCACGCGCCGTTTTACGGCTGCGACACGTGCTCGGTGTCCAAGTACAAGGCTTCGGACACGATCCTGTCGCCTCGCGACCTGCGCCCACCCGAACCGCCGAATCTGTTACGGCCCGAGAAACCAAAAGGATGGCTCCGGCGACTGAGCATGCCGAGCGTGAACGTGGTGTTTTCGGTCGACGCCAAGAAGAACGCAAGCGCGTTCAGGCTGAAGGCGGAGTTGTTGCTCCCTTCTGAGAACGGGCGGTTACGGAAGATGAGTTTTGAGCAGCAGCAGGGCTTGCCAAGGGACGAGTAGTCCACGGTATTCGGTCGGTGATATATATACCTCGGATCTTCAGTTTGCTTATCATTCAACCCCACGTCTTTATAGTTTTTACCGATCTTATTTGGATCTTGTTGATAATTTTTTATGATTCATCACGACCGCACTGACGATTTTCGTTATCTTTTCATGATAAATGGATATCAAATCTGATGATACGGTGGCTTGCGAGAGCAGAACGGCGAGCAAGAGCGCTCGCGTTGACCAAAGACATCATCCGCATCATGGAAGAAAGAAAGAACATTCTACTCCAACACCAAGGATGGAATGACGCATTCGATCATCCGCCACCGCCCTTTTTTCCCATCGTCGTTGTGATTCAGTATCGTGAGGGTGACGAAGAAGGGCGGACAGTGACTGTACATACCTGGACCTGCCCCCAACGGCGGCTGCTCGGATTCCAGCAGAATGCCTCCCGCCCTCGTATCCGTCCCCGTTGCCACGCTATTTCCTTGGTCGTGATTAGTTAGTCTGGTCGCAAGCCAAAGAACACTTGCAAAGCTGAATATCCCCGAGGCGCTGGAATGAGAACATACTTTTTTTGGCTTGAGCCTTGAAGTGAAATGATGGGCCCTCAGTCGGAGAACGGCGTGCGCCACAAACGCTGCCGACTGCGTCACTCGAAGGTAGGGGGGGCGAGGACGGGCAATGACGTCGGGCATGTGTGACTTCAAGTTCCTGCGTGCATGCACACTGTATGCATGGGTGTTGTGAGGGAGAGAAAGAAGCGACAATGTGCAGCAACTGTCCTGCATTCTTGGAAACAAGGAATTAAGTTACTAAGGGTCGTTCCACGAAGCCTGACTTGTTATCAAAGGTCGCATCCTAGGGAGGATTTGAGTACTTCAGTCTCAGACCTAGAATGGAACCCACCACAGTACACTTGTCGCTCATAACGCAAAGCGTCGGGACCACACAAACATCCATGCGCTATCATGAGAATTATGCATTATCTTCAGGATTAAGCGTGCATTTTGGCCGGGGCCCATCACTATGACCGCATATGCCATTATGAGGTTATGCATAATCATAGAGCGAGTGTTGGAACATACTGTTATTGTCACGAAAGTGCACAAGGGAATGGGTCGAGTTGGTCCTCGGAGTGCCGCCCTGATTGATGACGGACCATAACCCTTCCACCATCTAAAACGCGTCTTCACACCTCCGGATACCGATTAGTCGTTCGCCATCTTTGTTGAGCGGGTTTGAGCAGCTTCGAAAACCTTTGCATAGTGAATAAAAATGAATCAGGACATTCTAGCCCGGCTTGAAGTTTTCCGACGCCAGTGACTCAGAAATACCTCACAGTGCAGAGATCCACTCCATACGAGGATTACTAATCACTGATTGCGTGTTCCACGTTTGGAGGGGTGCGAAACATGCATGACTCCAAGACGGCAACTCGTCCAAACGACGAGCAACGCATGAAGGCACGGTCTCAACAAATGATTCGTCTGAAGCAATCACAATTCACAAAGATAGGGCCACTGGTGCTGCTCATCAATAAGCCGCGACATTGTTGCTATAAACATTCAAAAGTCAGCCCTCATGAAACTCAAAGAGAAAAGAGACATTACGTTTCAAGCGATTTGTGAATATGGGTGAATGGTGAGCAGTGAACACGAGCATAGCAGCACAATCAGCAGATGTTTCATTGTCTCATTCGCATTTTCGTCCTCTTGTCAGGTGTCCTTGCCGGTCTAACGTTGGGCTACCCGAGGCTTGACGAAACTTAGCTCAACGTCTTCAGCATCCTGCGGTACATCGTCAGGGTATCCGAGGCTACCCCCTTTATCTCACCCCTTTGACTCCGCCGTGTCACTTTTTAATAAAACACCACGACGATGGTCACCGCAACGACCACCAATGCAGTCCCGATCGAGACTGCCCACGAGGACATGATCGTATGTGCAATACCTACTAGTTCTTCTTTCACATCGCCCATTCTCTTTCCAGCACGACGCGCAGTTCGACTACCACGGCAAACGACTGGCCACGTGTTCCTCCAACCGCACCGTTAAGGTCTCCAAGCAAGTGTCTCCAACGATTTCCTTTTTTCCGAGACTGACTCTCGAAGGCACACCAGCCCCGGTTTTCCGAGGAGTTATATAGCTAGGGCATCGCAGGTACGTGCTGCGCTGAATATGCAGGACCATTGGGTGCCATCTTTATCCTCCGCAGGACAAGTCTGTTCTCTTTTAGACAAAAGACACGCCCGCCACACCATGGGTCAAAACGCCCCTCGACCCGTCGCTTACTACTTCTCAGAACGCGCCGACAACGCCGGGCAAGTTCCCCGACGTCGTGTGGCGTGTGTCGTGCAGTCTCGCGGGCAACGTTCTTGCAGTGAGCTATTGGGACGGAAAGGTAACCCTTTGGAAGGAAAACCTCGAGTGCGTATGTGATGTGAATAGTTGACGTGATTTTAGATGTTGTATACTTTGCTGGGCAATCGATCATGCACGTCTCTGATATTACTCTAGTCTTTCCTCAGCGCAGAGACCAACCGGTCCAAAGATTTTGATTGATGCACGATGGATACAGTACTGGAAATAAGATAGAAACGAGCAAGGGAAATCGAACAGCCCAACTTTGAGCCGTGTTCACAGACAATGCTCGGTTAGTCGTGGAATGGGGAATGCTGAGTACACACCATGTCATCGTCTGATTTCCTCCTTCTTTTCCTGCTCCTTTGCTTCTTCTGCGGCCGCTGCGCGCGCACCGTCACCAGATACAGCAGCCGGGACAGCACCCACTGCGGATGCACCTCCGCCTGGGCCGATCAGTAGTAGTTCCTTGACGTTGTTACCTTCCAAGGCCTTGGCCTTGGTGAGGAGTGTCGCCCATATGGGCTCGACATCGACGTTCGCTGCGTTCGTCAGTGCGATGATTTTGTCGGACTACGATGACGATTTAGCAACCGTTTGTGCGAATCGCACACTGTGGAGTACGTACCATGATTTCTCGATGCCGTCGTCGGCAAGGACGAGGGCGGCGTAGGTTTCTGCGTGTTCTACGGGCCTGGAAGGAGCGGTGTCAGTCATATCGGCGGTGTGCTTTAGGTACATCCCGAGACTGGTCCCGGGCCATCCAGGCAGCCACGACGAGCGCGATGATCGCCACAAGATGCAACGTGGACGGATGGAAGATGGCCCGGGAGTACCATGGTACAAATGAGCTGACCACTATGTAGTTTCAACTCGGTGTGAGGGGATGGCTCAACTTAGACGACCATAGTGTTGCCCACGAGTATTGCACAGCCACAGCTTCATCCATAACGAGTCCGACCTAGAAGTTACCTACACGGCGATCGGGGTAGCGGTACCCGACGAGGACTTTCGGCAGGCTCGAAACCCCCCTTGCTCGTTCAATGTTCAATTCCCATGCCGTCCCGAGAGGTGGATGTTTCGGACGAATGTGGCCGAATGGTCCCGACCATTGCCACCGGACCTGCCGGAAGCGGATGTCGGAAGTAGATGAGAATCGATCGACGTATGGCTCTTGTTTCTTCCTCCTCACCCTCACGTTCCACAACTTATTCGACAATACATACGCTCAGGCTTAGAATCCAGATATGAACTCGAACTCGGCAATCCAGGCTGGCGGTTTTGAAAACATCCGAGAGAAATTTGGCCGCTTCAGGATCCTTATTGTTGGGCGGGCGAACGCTGGCAAGACGACCATTCTCCGCGCGATCTGTAACACTACCGAAAGCCCGGAGGTCTATGATGGAGAGGGAAACAAGGTCCGTGTTTCTTAATACGTATGGATGACTGGCAAACCGAACCGCGCGACCAGATTGATCTGACCAAGGTCGAGGGATCCACGGGGGTGAGCATCACTTGTAACATACTGGGACTCGGACTCGACGCGCATCTTTACAAATGCACGCTAGCGCGGGGAACACGACATCGAGAACGAGTTGATGTTTCGGAGCAATGACAACTTCGTCTTCCATGACTCGCGGGGCTTCGAGGCTGGTTCCGCAGATGAATTCCAACAGCTCAAGGAGTTCATTGCTGATCGTGCAAATACGACATTGCTGAAGAAACGCATTCATGCCATCTGGTAATCGCTCGACTGTGCGGGTAGTAATCTTTTGACTATTTGCCACTTTGTATAGGTACTGTATTCCAATGGATAAATTGCATCGGGCAATCCAACGCTCTGAGGAAATGTTTTTCAATGAATGTGATACGAAAAATGGTGGGCTCATTTTTGGCAAGATTTTTTGGAGCTCACAGCTTGGCCAGTGCCTGTTATTGTGTTGTTCACCAAGTTTGATGCATTGCTGGCTGTTGCCATGAGTGAACTATCTGGTGATGCTCGAAAGCTGCCAATTCAGGAGAAGGTAGCAAAGGCACATGAACTCATGGATGGAGTTTTCGACAATGCTAATGTATGGAGTCGTCTCTCTCAACTAAACTATGCACCAAAACATAGTGTTCGGATGAGAGGTATTATTCTCTTGTCTAATAAAATGATTCAGCTCATGGAATTTGCATGGATGCAAGGGATGCACAACT
>JBBPPC010000773.1:0-13122 GCA_038091775.1 Leccinum olivaceopallidum | reverse complement strand
GCCTCGTTCCATCATGCTGGGGAGACGTACTTGGTTCCAGATCTGCTCAAGAAGACCTGGGTGTGTCTCCTCATCGTCGCTTGGACGTATGATACTGACCCGATAATTCGTGCCATCAGGGTGGCGTCCCTTCGATAGCCCTCTTTGCTAACAACTTCAGGTCCGTGTTTCACATCCTATGTTTCACGATGACCTACGGTTTACATAGGAAAAAGCGCGAGGCCTATCGAGGTTCGGAGTTTGCGCCTCGTATCCTGGCGTCTAGCGGTATTCCTGTTGTTATGAAGGTTGGTACTCTTTATTCGGAGAACTCGATACTTTGCTCACAACTTCACAGTCGGATCATCCTGTCATAAACAGTCGATACCTTCTCCACGAGGCGGCCCAAGCGCATTATTTTGGTCTCCCAGAAAACATTGCATTGCTGTCTGTAACTGCAACACCCGCGGACGCGATGGGTCTCGGCCATCGAATTGGTCGCATCGAAGAAGGTATTTTCTTTTCTTGATACATATTTCCTCGTAATATTCAAGGCTACCAACAGGCTATGATGCTGGTAGGAGGCAACATATTCTCCCACTGACCGGAGGACTCATGGAATGCAGACGTTGTTATATGGGATTCGCATCCCCTGAGTCTTGGTGCTATACCCCGACAGGTCTTTATCGATGGTATTCCGCAACTAAAGGCTCCTAAGATATCAGAAAAGCGATCCTCGTTCCAGTCCCCGCCCCAAACACCAAACTTTGACACGGAGGCAACAGCTGCATCCGTTTTTGAAGGTCTTCCTCCCCTTGAGCCACGACCAGTTCAATATGCTATTTTCACTAACGTCACTAGTATCTACGTGAGGTCAGGCAAAGAGATTTCCATCCAAGAACGACCGGAGAACGTGGTCGTTCGCGACGGCGAACTCGTCTGTTCGGGCCCGTGCTCCGCATATCTAAGCGATGACAAAGAGGCTGAGATCATTGATCTCGACGGGGGTTCCATTGTCCCTGGTCTGACCACATATGGCGCATCTCTTGGTCTAGTCGAGATTCGCCTTGAACCGAGTACCGCGGACGGTACTGTATTCAATCCCATTGAACGCGACCTGCCCACCATCCTTGGAGACGGCCTTATAAGGGCTATTGACGGCCTGCAATTCGAAGGTCGAGGCACACTGTGAGTCTGTGTTATATATGCGGATACATCACTGAACCGCATCCAATGTCCTCAGCCTCGCATACAGAAATGGAGTGACAGCGGGTGTGGTGGCTCCCTCAGGAACTTTTGTCCGAGGCTCGTCCACGATGTTCTCTTTGGGCGCACCGAACATCCTCGGTAATGGATCTATCCAGACCGACGTTGCCGTGCACATTTCAATTACGAAGAATAGCGCACAGAGCGTCAGCACCCAGATGGCCGCATTACGTGCCATGTTGCTGGGTAAAGGAAACGATCCGATGCTGACTGGTGTCCGCGCTGTAAGTTGCCTCTTCTCACCTTTTCATTGTTTGCTCAGTCTAGGTGTTCGCTTGCAAAGGGTACTGCAACCCTCGTCGTTGACGTGGATAGCGCAGACATCATGGCTTCCTTGTTACGCATGAAAAGAGAATACGAGTCCCAATCAGACGTCACTCTTAAGATGACGTTTTCCGGTGCGATCGAGTCCCATCTGATAGCGTCAGAAATTGCACGCGCTGGAGTGAGCGTTGTCGTTACTCAGCCAAAGCCATTCCCGACTACATGGGATGAACGCCGAATGTAAGCGGTTCTATTTGTCTCCAGCACATTGTTCCAGCAGTTTTGGGATCTAATACATATCGTCAGACTCGCAGGACCGCCGCTCACTGCCGAATCGCTCGTCTCCGTATTGCTGGCGGCAGGTGTTCAGGTGGGTGTAGGTCTACTAGACGAGTTCGAGGTGCGCAACCTGCGCTGGGAAATCGCTCGGGTATGTCAAGCACAACTATAATATGGCATCCCATGACAGCACATCTGACCAGTGCGCGCAGCTCGTTCTGGCTTCGAATGGCACGATTGATCGAACGACAGCACTTGCGCTTGCCACTGTTTCCCTGGAGAGAGCACTGGGTATCACCGTAGAGATGCCTCAGGATCTGGTGGCGTACAAGGGTGGGGACGTATTTGATTTCGAGGGCAAGCCCGTCGCCGCTATCTCGGAACAGCTTGGAAGGACCGATGTATTCGAGTAACGCGTGGAGTTTTTTTATCACGTCTGGTTGCCAATGCGTCACTCAGAGCTGTAGTGATTCCATTCAACCACTAGCGTACTCCTATGGGTCGTTTTGATGTTAAATATGATCTGATTGCAGGCTCGACGATTGAATGCAATGGAGACTCGAGCGCCACATGCCAGACCGTTATTGGTATTCATCATTTTTCATCTCCGTAGTGAACGTCTGAACGCACGTAGGGAGGTGATTCTTAGACTCGAAGGGCTTGTCAATACCATCTAGGGAGCATTGCCAGGGAATACTAATGCATTGTGTAAGTTGCTCTCGTGATTACAACTCTCGAAACATTATAACTTACGAGACGTCCTTCATAGTATTTTCAGACATTGAACAAGATCATGAGTTCGACGTGTCACGTATGCATGCAGTCGTTATGAGCCTGATGCCATTACGTCGTGCACCGCACCACCGTTCTCAGTCGCTGTCTTCACGAGCCACAGATGGTGGAAAGAGCGTCTCTTGAACGCCACAATAGACCGCATGGAGGACGGGAAAGTAGGGGAGAATGTTCTGTGTGCGTACGTGCGTGTATGCGTGTTCATTTTGACCGTCAACCTAGAGTGGTATGATGCGTACCTCGAACGCAACGTGCACCTCGATGATGCCATGCGAGGCCTCGATCGACGAGGAAATGGGACTACATTCCAATCTTGGTTTCGTTTTTTCATCCACGGACACAGACACAGACGCGGATGCACCGGCTTCACATTCGTCCGAGACAGCAGCAGCTAACGCAGAGGCGATCGGCCGCTTGCGCCGGCGCTGCAGCGCTGCCAGGTAGTACCTGACGTTCCACCTCCGAAAGCCCTCATGTACCACGACGTCCTCGAGCGCAGAGAGGGGGATGAAGTGACGCGTGACGGAGAGCGAGAAGGGCAGGAGGGGGTGACCGCGGTGAGTTTCAAGCTGGATACAAAGGGCGGGGAAGACGAGGAGTGATTCTGTAGGCGGGAGTTGAATATGTTGAACGCGAGATGGATGAAAAGTTTGACGGAATTGGACAGAGAGGACAGGAGAACGGACGTACGTACCATGTAAGACCTGGCTACAGCGGGCCCAAACGCGCCAGGTCAATACAATCCCAAGAATGAGAACGAGAATGTGACGAGGCAAGGCCGCGAGCGCGGGTACGGCGGGGCCGTAGCCTTGATCTCCCTTTCCTCGTGCCTACCACATGACAACCTCCAAGTCAGTCCGTGCCCGTCACACAACCGTGCTCGTGAACAACGAAGCCCACCTCGAACCACGCGCCTACGACCAAAGCCAACAGGACGATTACGCCCGTGTCGACCCACGACCAGACGGTCGCCCCACGCACGATTCGTCCGCTCCCATCACGCGCCAGCCAATAATTGGCGACCCGATACTCTACGAACCCCGGCCAACGAACGACGGTAAATTCGGGGTGTGTGTCGGGTAAAGGGTGCATGCCACTCGAAAATCGATGATGGGTTTGACCCAATCCAGACGCTGACTCAGCGCGAACCAATTAGTAGGTGCGCTGTTACTTGCCTCCCAGAATTGTGTGCCGTACTGTTAGTAAACGCATTGCGACGTCGCGGTCAGTTTCATAAAGGTACAGGTCCGAGCGGAAACGCCGTCGGAGGAACTGTTGGACAGCATTTGTACACTCGACGTACAATAATCATGCATCGGCTCATCAAAGGCGATAAAATCGATTTTTATCCCCTGGCTGAGAGTACTACGGAAGTGTTCGTACAGTGGTGAGGTGGTATCTGATATTCCGTGCATTGTATAGGATCATGCACAGGGGAATGTCAGACACCACTGCTCACCACTGCATAAATGCTTCCCTACTCTGCCAGGATACTGCTGACTTAAAGTTCCCGGTCTCCTGAGTCTGGAAGCGGCACAGCAAGGTTCTTCGTCGGATTCCAAGTTCGTTCATTATGTTTCCACCTTTTCAACTGATCTTGGCCAATTCGCGGCGTCATTCCTGTCACGTTAGTGCATTGTGAGCGCATATATGCTGCTGGGTTAAACACCGGGATCTATCCATTTTGCAGATGCTCGTATCCCGATATGATCACACATCTAAAATTCAGCACAGGGACCCCCATTCAACCAAGTGCGGTCAACTGTGAAATGGTATGTCAAGAAGCTGCAAACAGCATTCATGTTGCGAAATAAAGCTTGACCGTCTCGGGTCGAACTTTTGGTAAGCTTGCAGAGACTTGGGAGCGCTTCCAATATACATATCGTGACCTGGTAGAATGACTTCCGCGGCCATGTAAGCAATTCGAGAAAGGACAGCAGTTGGCCAATGCCAACGCGCCGCTACTGCCTGAGTAGCAGAGCAGAACTATCGTGGGCTGTACATACATGGATGCAGACAACTAAGAAGACATACACGTGCAAACGACCATGAGCGCTGCATCAACCAAAAAAAAGCCACGATGTTACTACCGTGACGCGTAATCAGGGGGCGCCGTTGAACTTGAAACGACGGTATCCCGGTTCAAATCCTGCATTTGGCGAAGACGAGCCACTTCATCCCTCAGCAATTCTACCTGCTCGAGCAAACCGGAAGTACTATTAAAAGGAGTGGATGGCGAAGACGGTGAAGCGGAGGGAGACAGGATCAGTGGTTGCAGGGTCGTATGGGATCTAGCCGTATTTCTTCTCGATGCCAGCTGATACGCAAAGTCGGATATATAGACTTGTCAGTTGAGAGCCGACGAAGTGGTAAATAGATATGCTCACTGTGGCAATAGGGTTTCCTATCGAAAATGTATTTTCTACGCGTGATGTCTGGGTCACCTTGCGAGAAGTAATATATGCTTCCACCACATCACCGACAATGCCTTTGCATCTCATCCGACAATATAATAGACACACAACCAGGAGTAAAAGGGCCGCAACTCCACCCACTGTACCACCGACGATGTAGCCAATGTTTGAAGCTGAGGGTTCAGCTAGTACAGTCTTAGTCACGGTGGTGGTGGGCGTTTCGGAAGCCCAGGTCAGAGTCGTCGCTTCTAGCTCTTCCGTGCTGACAAAATAAATACTCATGAGAACTTCGGATGCAAGTGACAGAGAACGTACGTGTAAATAAAATAGTCAAACAGAATCAAAGAAATATTACCGGTATCCTTGGGTCCTATCGACATGGTATGCTGGCCGAAACCTAACGAGTCGTTGGCATATACGACCACGTTGTATTGGTAATCGGTGGTAGACACTGATGGCTTCTGTGTATACGAGCCCGCGATGTTATTGTCCAGCACGAAATCGACGGACGTCAACGTATGGACCATGCCGTCACGGGCGTCGTTTGCGATGATGAAGAATACGTATAGTCCGCTTCCTGCCGTTACATATTCATCAGAGTGACTTGACTTGCATGGGACGAGCGGAACGCACCAGTAAACGTAAACTGGACTCCTGGCGTGTCTTCAACAGCGTTGGATGGATTGTATATCACGTCGTGCCATGTGCCGTCGTACGCCTGCGCAGGATTTGGCTGGGCGCCGCGACACGACGAACAATTATTGCCTATCCGCCACGCCGACTGAAAAGGCAAGTACTGAGGTATTACATCACCAGTCAAAACTGCATCGTCAACGGTGACATTTTGAAGTGAGGAAAGAGCGAAGGTGGCGGAAAGAACGAAATAGACCTGGGCTACTAGCCTAGAGAGAGGTCTGTAAAGTATCATGGGTGAGGTCAAGTCTCAAGAACCGAAAGAGCTTAGCAGTTTAGCTCAAGCTTATGTGGCATCACATTGTACAGCCAGTATGATGTTGGGAGACTTGATATTGGCCCACGAGTTCGGGACATGGCGAATATTTGATCCGGCTATCACATGGAACCGGTCAATTTTCGTTTTCCTGTCGCACTGATCAGCAAAGCCAGCCTATACTTACGGATAGCCTCTGGCTTGGCTCTGACGTGCAGATGCTAGTAACCATTTTCTTGAACAGCGTCGCATTCGGTGTTGAAGGAATACAAGGTTTCCTGCGAAAAACCTCGTCGCAACTGTGACATGAGTCAGGACCGAATTTGATGGATGATTTGATCAGAGAAATGGCCTCCCAATGATTACAGAACATGAAATAGAAGAAGCTGATCAAGTTTCGAGATCAAAGTCGTTTCAGTCTACCCAAATTTGAGGGCCGGGGAGTCGGATACTCAACATCGCCTCGCATAGTTTTCATGATATGATCGTCCAATCAAATCTATATTTACCTGTGGTCGGCGATGCCTCCGTATCTTGCGCCCTAATGGAGCAGTGTCGATGATAGCAAGTAGCTCCAAAAGTGGTATCATGAAAGTGGTATCATGATGGCCTGGCCTCAAACTTGGGCACCGGAGGTCGTAAATTTATACGTGGCTGAAGACCTGGATCCTGAACTACACGGCCCGTCCAGGATACTTAGATACTAGCGGCGTGTCAGCGGGTCTAGATAGTAGCTTAGTGTGATAGCCACTTGAGTCTTCGGGATCTGGCCAGAGCGAAGCGGGCCCCAGAGATGTTGGCCAATCTGTGACCCTTGGCGCCGGAGAGCATACTGGAAGGCAGGGCAGATGTCCATCTCTCCCGTAATCCTCTCTGGCCGACCTGTGCTATCGTGAACTAGGGATGTCATCAGAATTAGTCGTGGGCTTACTGGATCGTGATCAACCATGATTCTAGATGGGTAAAAACACACGATCATCACGGTGCACAGAGATGGCAACTGCGCTAGTTAGCCAGGCAAGGGATTATCAATTTGAAAGAGACTGCAAAGGGATTTGCTTGCAAACTTCTGACTCAAACAACCACAGCCGCATGATCCTCCCCCTTCTCAGGCTTGGGTCAAAATCCTTGGACGTCGCTCCATGCGCTGGGAGGAGTGGGAGGCAGTGGGCTGAGAGGCGGAGCGCAAAGGGCGGGATGGGGGCTCCGGAAATGGAGGCAAGGCGTGGCGGGTGGGTGCACTGAAACGGGCAAGGACGAGTGACGCACCTCTCGCTTGTGTCGCTTGTCCGAGCATTGCAAGTACATACTGTCACACTGGCTCCGCTCACGCCTCCGGCAATCCAGAAAAAAAATCGACACTTCTTGGGTACTACACGCACCAACGGCGTACATATTAAGTAAGAAAAGAAAAGAAAAGGAACCCATCATTACAATCACCCTCTGGGCGACGACCACTTCGTCTCCTGCCTTGTAGGACAGAAAAAATGACCAAACGGACTAACGACCACCTACAGGCGCACCACGTCTCGGTCGTCCACCCCGCCGTCCATACCCTCCCCACCCAGCCACATACGCACCAGGCCCCATCAACCCAACACCCCCAGGCTCCCCAAACGTAGCCACGTTCTTTTCCCGCTCCTCCTCCCTCCGATTCCGTCCACCACCACCTCGTCGCCCACCACCTCCTCCCCTGGAGGCCGGTGGGGCCGCTTGGGTGGACGACGACAACGAATCGAAAAACGACTTTTGTGGGTTATATGCTTTATCCTTCTTCTCCTCTTCTTCTTTGCTCGCCGAGTCTCCCGCCGGCCCTGCGTCTGAGGTGACACCTTCGCCTTCCACATTCTCCTTGTTCTTCTTGGGCACGATTGCAGACTTGTCGAAACGCGCGTTTGAAACCTGGAAATCAAAATCGGTCGTGGGTACTTTGAGCTCGCTTCCTTTTATGGTCGATCCATGGCCATGATTTCCGCGACGGCCACCTCTACCGATGGGTCCTGTTGTTCCACGCAGGTCCCCGATTGCACGCTCTACAGACTCGAGGGATGCGGCGGCGGTTTGCACAGAGTTGGTGGGCCGGCGTGCATTAGCGCTCGTGTTTGGAATGTCAGTCGGAGGAACAGCTTGAACTTGAGGTGGTTTTGGGCCCTCCACGATATGCGGCTGCTGTGGGTAAGGCACAGGCGGGGGTTGTTGCGGGGGTGGCGGTTGAAGGACCGCTTGCTGCTGATACGGAGAACCGTACGGCGGATACTGAGGCGGTGGCATTCCAGGCGCAGATGCCTAAGGCCACGCGTCAGCATGACAGTACAGGATAGCATAGACGATGGATGAATGTGTCAGAAGGAAGGCAACGGAATAATCCACACGAGTTTTATGCGCTCTCGGATACGGGAGCCATTCGACTCCGTTATTACATCCGTAATACTTCATCACGCGCGGCATGGCCAAAGGCCATCAAGAGAAAATACATAATAAGAACACGTACCCCAAGAACAGCCGGATCATCATGCACGCTGCGGCGCGGCGGGGGCTCATCGACAGCGAGGTCCTTCACCTCCGAAGCACGGAATATGATGTATTGGTACGGTTCTTGAACCGGGGGGATGAATTCAGCGGGTGGCCTGTCAAGCGTAAATTAGCTACCATGCATGACATGGAAAATTGAGTGATAGGGTGTCAGCAGGAAGGCAACGGAACGATCCACACGAGTAAATGCGCTCTCGGACGTGCGAGCGTAGGCTCGTCTTTTACATCCGTCATGGTTTTCATCTGTTCATTCTCTGCCAAACAACGCGACTCACTTTCGCGACTCTGTACCCATAGAATACACTAGGGTGGCACCAAGGGTAAGTGAAAGGCTAGAAAGCGGCGAGCAAAACCACGCCTACCATTCGAAAGCTGAATCGTCGAGGCAGCTGGATCAATGCCAGCGAGAATGCCCCGGTATCGAACGTCGGAATGAGATATGAGCGATATAGGTTTTCTAGATACGCGTCGTCAACGACATCGCCAACTTGAGTTGAGTTACTGACCCAATGAAACTGAGAGCCATCGTCGTGCAAGAAACGCGGGTGCTTGAGAAATTCCAACTCCGCTTAAAAACGACACGAAGGTCTCTGCTCGACTTAATTACGTATCACGACTGGAACTTACTTATGCATGGACACACGCAGTGACTGAATCGTAATGTCTTGGTGGCTCATGCCTATATGTTTCCTTTAACAGAATAAAGCGCGAAATCGGTCATTGTATCATGATGTGCAACGTCCCCAAGAACAAGCAGGATACGGCATCCTCGACGACGACGGCGACCAGCGCTGACACGAATCTTGTCCCGTACGTGATTCCCGTCTTCTTCACCGGGCAAGTTTGGTCTCGCGACGAGTATTCTCAGAACCCGTCTACGGACATCATTGCCCTGGCGTCAACTCTCTATCATCCTGTTCCGCCGCACCCACGCAGTGCAACAGCCCTCGATTTCGCCGTGGTCAATGAACGTGGCGCACAACACGTTCTTCTACCAGCCCCAGACATTAGGCAACGAGTTCTCCGTCTCAGGTGAGTACCCAGAAATTCTCCTTTCTCTTGTTGGAGATGATATCTCGGCGCATATTTTAGCGACTTTTTGGAGATGCTTGACGATGGGTCCTTTTTCTCTTCGCCCCAGACTGTAGTTCCCTCGATGTCAACGCCATCGTATCCTGAACCCGACACCGTTGCAAGCACCTACGTGACTCAACCGACACATGCCACCGATCCGTCAACGGGGCTCGGAACCACGACAATAACTGCGACGACGACCACGACAGCAGGGACTCGCACCCGGTGACACCATCATCCCAGGAGCCAACGCCCCCGTTCCTCCCTTCAGCAAGCAAGACTGAAAAGCGTTTGCTGGCGGCAGCGGACCAAGAGTCTGGATCGCGCGACGAGCGGCTGAATCGGGTCATCCGGAGCAAGTACGAAGCGGGCTTGTTGAAGCTGTACGATTACGTCAAGGGATATGCTCGCCTGTCGAGATGGATGGATCGCAAGTGAGTGATTTCTTTTCTCGTTGCTGACGGGGCGAAACTGATGTCAGCGTTTCGCAACAGTCGAAGCTGCAAATTTTGCAGCTTTTGTCTGTTCTTCGACCCCAAGTTCAGAGTGCGTTGGTGTGGAATCGACGATTGAGCGCAGCTGACTATTTTTTTACATAGGCTGTCGCGCAATCTTTGCGGGATATGGTCATTCTATTCGATCAGTGTTCCCCGGTACTCTCCTTGCCAACCGACTTTCCTGCAGGACTTCGTCTTCATCAAGGAAGCTTTCGAGCGGTAGACTGTGGCTCCCTCCGTGATGTCGACGCCGTCGTATCCCGAACCGACAGCACCCAATGCCATTGCAGCACGTACGTCACTCACCGACGCACGCCACCGATCCGTCGAGGGGAATCACGACGGCAAGGGCGACGACCTGGCAGGAGCCAACGTCCCCGCTCCTTCCTTCAGCAAGACTGCATGCTGACCGCGCGGACCAAAAGTCTGGGTTGTGCGACGAGCGGCTGATTCGGGTCATCCGAGCAAGTACGAGGCGGGCCTGTTGAGGCCATATGATTAAGTCAAGGAATATGCTCGCTATCGGGATTCGGATGGATCACAAGTGAGTGGCTTTTATATTGCTTTTTCTTGTTGCTGACGGAGCGAAACAGATGTCAGCGTGTTGCGACAATCGAAGCAGCAGATTTTGCAGCCTCTGTCTGTTCTTCGACCTAACTTTTAAAGTGAGCTGAGGTGGACTCGAAGGCTCGAAGATTTTTTTTGCACAGGCTGTAGCATCTGGAAAAAAGGTTTTATGGTTGTAGCACTACCATACATATAGTAATTGCTTATCATGTTTCTAAGTAGAGAACTGTAGCCTACTGTAACACTGTCCAATAATAAAGTTGCTAAGGTGATGGACAAGCAAAACCATCCAACATCACGTGCCAAGTGTTACTTTGTGTGACAAGACTAAGCTCAGAACAATGATATGATCTGTGGTACAAAAGTGGTCTATGTGAAATACAAGAAAAGCTGAGAGAAAGACTTCCTATTGACCAGAATATGAAGCTATTGAGTCTGAGAATTTAAATTAAATTTTGAAAGCATAGAAATTCTTGGCTGACTTGCAAGGCGGTGGCAGGCTTGCTGACAAGTTCCACTTGAACTGAGAGTATGGTGCCAAGCTCTGACTCGGAGCTGCCAGCAGGAGACAGCCACAACATGGGGAGGAAGTGTTCCAACAAAGCATGCATCCACAATATTGCAGACTAAGCAGTGGCCTGGGAAGAAAAGCAGAGGAAGGTTGGTGAGGACAGTGAAGAAAAAGAGAACATACTACCAGTCTACCACTGGTGCGTCTATCATTCAACAAATCACCTGAGCAGAGAGCTTGATGGTGGATCTTGCAACAGAATTCATGTCAAACACACAGCAAGGAGATTGATTGCACATAAATTATGTAGAGACTACAGTATTAGCATACCACCTGCCAAATTAATGTTTTTTCAACCTTTCTTTGATGCAGCAAGTCTCAGCTTGGTTCAACACAATAGATAACTCCATGTCACAGCATTGTCACATCATGTGATGTTGGATGGTTTTGCATGTTGTCTACCTTATATAGTAGTGTAAGTAGAATACAAAACCATGTACACAACCCAATAATAAGGCATGTAATCTCCATAAAATAAAACATTGATTCCTGCAATAATCAAAGAACAGGCCTTCATAGTCACTGGACATGCCCAAGACTGCTACAAAACTATAAAAGAAGACTAAACAAACTCTAAATAAGGCCTAAGATGAAAGAACAACAAGTGAAGAATTAAAACAAAGCCTTACAACTGTGTTAGGAGCATAGAAAAAGTGGACTGGTACCAAGGAGCGCACCTTGGCCTCAGCCTCTTCGCACTTGCGCTTCTCCTCCGCCTCGCATGCCAGGCGCTCGACCTCGGCCTTCTTATCTGCCCAAAGGCGCTCCACCTCCTTGAGTCGCGCCTGAATGGTGGCAATCTCGGCCTCGAGCTCTTGTTTGGAGGAGAACATGGTGGATGGGGGTAGGGATGTGGTGGTGGGGAAGGTTGAAAATAAGAAGCAAGTCCGGAAGGCGCCACGATTATATACAGGCAATTCAAACTCAGCCGCGGTCCACATCCATTTGAACTCCGACCTCCACATTGCCTAATTGAGTTAAATGAAGGTCCACATCTCCACCAGAGTTTTCCACAGCGCACCATTGTTCTCAGTGGACTCAGTGGACCTCAAGGGCTCGGTCCTAAAGGGGGGGCACTGTTATATTCATTCTGGCCCCTATCCGACTCCTCCAGTCCATTTCCACATTGGACTCCTTGACGTCCCTTCTAACATCCTCAGACTTCGCATTGGAGAGAGCTTCCTCCGTATCGGACCTCCGTCACACTGCCTTGGACCTGACTCCTTCCAGCACATCAGCTGCACCCACTTTATTCCTTCAACCATTCATTCCGTTCCTCCATTCTTGTACCTACTCACTGCCTTTGCCCTTGTCTCCATGCTGCTCCATTTTCCGTTCTGACATGTACTCGCCGTGTGGCATTCCGGACTCCGCTCAGACTCATTTACCTACATCCGGACTCCACTCAGAATTTGTATATAAACCCATATGTACCCATGTAAATCCCTCAGTATGAATATCGACTTAGTTCCTCTTTGCACAACCTCTCTCGAGTCTCAATGCAATCTTCTCTCTACACCTCTTAACTCTGTTCTACACCTCTTAACTCCGTTCTCCAAAATATGAGGACACGGACTCGACAAGGGCACAACACATATGTCCTGCGCCGAAGTCCTCTCCCTTCCGTTCTCCATGTCGGACCTCCATTCGGCCTTCGCCCTATCTCGCCCAGAACTCATGGACATCCATCCAGACTTGTGCCCAGAGGGCCCGGGCTTGACAGCACTGGCTATTTATTTCATAGTAGCAGCCCTTTGGTCCCTCCCTACCCCCTTCCTTGGTAATATCAATTTGAAGTGACACCTAGGATGCCTACAATCAACTGTCCCATACCATTAGACATCTATCAAACATATTCCAACTGTTTCCTAAGTACTAGCTATTTATTTGATAGTGGTAACCAATATCCTCCCCCTCCTCCCCCACCTTTACTGGTAT
>JBBPPC010000772.1:0-13124 GCA_038091775.1 Leccinum olivaceopallidum | reverse complement strand
AGCGACCGCACAATCGTGCACGATTGTGCGGTCGCTTCCGCACGCTGGGGCAAGAGGATGGGGCATCCTCGTCGTCACTTTGGTGTCATGCATTGTCATTGTCGCGTCGTGATTGTCGCCGTGGAATTTGCGTCGTTCGCTGTCGTCGTTGCATCGGCGTCGTTTGCCGGAAGTGGCGAGGACAAGGGAAAATGAGGGCAAGGTGACACCATGCAGTGACTGTTGTACGCTCTGAGCTCTCAGCGCATCGCAGTCGCCTCAATGTGACGGGTAGGTGACAACGGGTTGAGTGGGCAGGCAGGCCGCAGGCGTGTGCACAGATATGTTGAATGCACAACAGAGGTAGGGAGGGAGGGGCCCAGAGGGCGGACGTGAGCCTGACTCCGACAGAGGCGTGACAAAATTAAATCGACTCACGTCACAAGACAAACAAGGTCAGTTTGCATCGTCTGATTGTTCGGGAGTTTGGCAGTGTTCGTCCAGACTTTGCCAAGCGCGAGTGCCGTATAGTCCAAAAGCAGGAACGACAGTACTCTGCCAACGGTCACTATTGTGAACAACATATATGAATCAAGAGGGGAAAGCGCGACAGAAAACAAGACGAACTGCTGAGAAACGCGAGGGTAGGGTCCCGGCGGGTGTAGAAGAGATCGAGATACAAGCCTCGAATGTACAGGCCGTTCGTTGCCAGGAAATTTGATACTGTCCCACTGGCCGAGCCTGCGTCAGGTTGGTACGCGCTGTCATAGTACTGCGACAAAAACGGAAAAGAGTATCGGAAACCAGTGGCTGGTATCACACTATCGAATCCCGTTAGGATCTACGGACAAAATCAATCATTCGTGCTTCGAAATCTTTCGAAGGAAGGGATGTCAGTAAACGTACGGTTCCATTCGTAAGCTCGATCAGGCCAGATTGGATCGGGGATCCTTTGGGTATAGGTAACAACTGTTTGATTTCACCGACGAAGGTCGTATTTCGAGGTATCCGGCGTATATACTTTTTCAGAGTAGCGCGGGACGTACTATCTATATACATAACTTAGTATTCAAGGTGACGGACAATCTCCCTTCATACCTTTGGCAGGCTTGAGTGTTATGAGAGTCAGATTCCTCCAAGCCAACGATAATGTTTCACATCTTACCCGAACAGATTGAAATATATTTCGAGCATGACAGTTCAGGTCCCTGGATATTTCAGCTCCATTAACCTGGATTTCTCATCGGTCAAAGACGAGGGGGTTTCAAGTATGTCTTACAGATGCACCGATGATAAGCACTGTTTTATGTGCATATGCCTCCGGTTACCTATACTGTTGGGAGTGACGGAGCAGATCGGGAAACCTCTGGGCTCATTCCCGTAGATCTGGAATGGATGGCATCGCTGGTGCATTATATCTGCCCGTAGCAACGACAACGCATCGAAACCCTAGGTGCGATCAAGATGACGTTCAACTAGACCACACGAGGAAAGCACACTTCCGTCCATCAAGTCACTTTGTAGGTGTTCCGTGCAGCCGGATCCAGGGACCTGAGCCAGAGTCTCCAACCCTGTTCTTCCCTGCTTCGTTGATCTGCTTCTCGACGAGCTCTACACGGGTATTGACGCAGTTGCGGGGTTATCGTCGTTGCTGTTGATGTGTTAAGATAAGAAGAACAAGATCGAATGTAGTTACGAAGTTGGTAATGAGACAGTTCTGGCGCTCAGAGCATGAGAGATTGATTTGAAAAGGGGAATCGAACACACCCATGGCATCGCGTGCCTACAGGGAAAGGCCACTGAGGAAACTGGTGTATGATAGTATGCATCAAATTCTTGAAAGAAGCGATAAGACACTTCCAATCACCTGTTGCAAATGCCATAAATATATACATACGTATTCGCCAAAATATGATTGTGAACGTTCGAATGTAGTTCCAACGCCACAAAAAACAAAAAACAGCGTACCGAAGGCAAGTTTGAAGCCAACGACTCCCAAATCGGTTTTGGCCCCCTATGGTCTCTCCGAATCTCGCCGTCATCGACAAATTCCTCTGAATACGGCAAGTCCACGTTCGGTGGAGGAAACCAGGGCACGAAGTCGCCGACTGCACATAGGGCATTCGGGACAGGTGCATTGAGGGGCATCTCTTCCGTAAAGTGCCAGTTTCCCTCAGGGACATTGTCGCGCTCGAACACACGGACGTCCAGACCGGCTTCGGTCAGTTTGCGGTATGCGACCAGGCCGCTGCGAGAGGGTGCGTGCGTGTGAATAATAGTACGACAGGAAGATGGGCCATATGATACCTCGGTCCAGCGCCGATAATTGCTACCCTTCGAATGGGCCATTTCAAGTTGAAGTGGTACTCATCCGGTGAGGGTGCTGTGGAAAAAGGCTGTTGAACGTTACCTTCGACAGCGGAGACGATCGCAAGCAAGGCCAGGGCAATTAGCGATCGCATCATGTCGACTTCAACAACAAGACCACCGTCACGGTTGTGCAATTACTAAGTTTACCGTGACCGGGTCCCTCGGAAGGTCGCCGGAGCCCGGCTTCGCGGACCGCTCGGATTCCGATAAATAGCAACACGCGTCAACTTTTCCACAGACACTCGCTCGACACGGTCTGTGTCGTTTGAGCGAGACCTCTCACCAGGTCTACATTGGTAAATATCAGACCGTCAGTTCGTTCTGCTCGCCAACTACCGTCAGGTCCAACCAATTCCTTTGACTGGTACTACTATGACTCACAAATAGTTTTGTGCGTAAAGGATCGCCCTGATAACTGGAACGAATACTCGGTAATTCAGCGAAAGCGGGATAAACGTGGACCTCACTGGATGTAATAGTAGAATCTGACCAAGTCATTGAGATCGGCCGTCCTCGCATCAAAAATATGAAATGTCATAACGACACTCACAATTGCATGCATGTTATACCGTAAAACGCCGTCGTCAGAATGGTGGGAAAGAACATCGAAGCATACAGCGATTCAATATGTTGTGGGGGGAGGGGAGTGAATTGCATCTTGACAGTTGTAACGAGCGACTTGATTCCCTGCAGTGACAGTCACCCGAGGTCGAAATCTGTAACGGAGAGCTGGTTTATAGTATATATGCACGCCCGATATTTCATCCGGAGCGATCAGACGAGGTTGTGAATGAAAGAACTGAGCCCGCACCAATGAAAGTTCAAGTGTCAATTTGGGACGTGATACCATCCCTAATCTGATTGTTTGTTGTAAGAAGGAACACGTGTGAAACGATCGGGAAAGGGAAAGACGTACTCTGCCAGTGAGTCGCCACAGGCGCTTGATTCCAGAAGGCAAGTCAGAGGTTGACCATGTGACATGATGCGATATTGACTCATCTGATCGGTCATTCGAGTGAAACTGCACACGCCCGCTTTACATTCACAGCCCGTTGCAGAACGATGGAGCGCCCCAAAAATTCTAATAGAGATGTTCGGAGTTGACGCCGTGATGGATGGGGGGCCCCGCACGAAATGCAGCTGTTTTTCGTTCCGCTCGATTCAAACTCCTCCGCCGCAACTAGTAGAACGTGTGGGGTTAACGAGACTTCGATCATCGTCTAGCGCCACAACTTCGAACGTGTTCGTCGTGCTCTGAAATTCAATCACGCCCGGAGTCCAACGTTACGGATACTTTATCGATTAGACCCGTAATTTATGAATCAGGTTCAAGGAACCATAGGCTGATTGCTCGAACACAGTTGAAACGCGAAGTCAAATTCGGGCAACATCCAGCCATATATCTGGAGTTACTGTGTACACGGCGACATGAGAAAGTTTTCGGTCCTATGTAGGCACCGATTTATAGTTTCTCGTCCAAGTTTCATGAAGCCTTGACGCTAGAGGAATGAACGAATGAATGTAACAACTGGTCACATGTACATATGTTACTGTATATCCAAAATTTCTCGGTTATTGGAGTTCACCTTGACGCTCCACCTCTGTTAGCTCGACAGGGTCCATGGCGGTTCCTGTTCGAGTCGGTACTACCAGACGTACAACTATTTTCAGTTTGCTCTAGGTGCGACTGCTCGATGTCTACCATTCGGTCTGGCCAGAGTGCATCACCCATCAACTCCACCTGCCGGTCAATCTCCCGGCTGATATCCCGCGTTGTGAAAACCTGTGCTCGAAATCCGCGAAGATTGAGAATAACTTAGGCGTTGTCCAACTACCGACAGCAACGGTAACGATATTCTGCCTCGGAGTGTCAGATTCACGAATGCAAATCAACAATATGGGCATTCACGCTATAGAAAGGAAAGCCGTCGGATCCTGTGTCACATAATCAGTACAAGATATCGTCCACAGAATACAAGTCAGATTCCCACTTGACGAAATATAGTCCTGCAAAGTTGATGTGCATGATCAAACACTGGGCCATCAAAAGAAGAAACATTCTTACCAGCACACGATAGAAAAGAGGCTATTGAACAAGCTTGTCTGCACGACAGTGGAGGTCAATGCTTCCATGAAATCGGGAAGGCTTACGGCGTAGAATATACCAGCTGGACCACCGGTCAAGACTGAATAGTGGTGGAGTGATGAAAATGCTCACCATCTCGCACGAGCAGACGACGTTGCCTTCTTAAGACGCTTGGGTTGAATCCCGTCTTAATTTGTACATTTGATTTCGCGCGTGTTGCCGAACATTGGTACCCATGTAACAACAACCAACGACTGAAGACGAATACCACTCGGATGTGGTATCCTCCTCAGCCTCTTTCTCTTTCTCCTCTTCCTCCCCATCAGGGATAGCGCCCACCTCGCGCCAGTGACGCAGCCAGAGCCGAACGTCCTCGATCCCGAGGGCCGACACGCCCCCATGTAGCGTCGGCGAGGCGAATCATGGTTCGTCTGACGCGATTCGGACGGGTTGAATAGCCCTGTGTGGGGGGCGTCAGTCGTTGCGTTTGTAGTCGTTATCGCACCCGTTGCTGTTGTGGTGGTCTCCGTCGTCTCTGCTGTCGTCGTGGCGAGTTCCGTAGCGTGTCGCAGGTGTCGCAGGAGCGCCAGTGCGGGATCTTGGAGTTTGGAGGCAGAGGCAGAAACAGTGGCGGAGACGGAAGGGGTATGGTGCGTCGTGTGCTCCGTTGAGCGAGGGGAATGAGCAGGAGGTGGAGCTCCTCGGCGACGCAGCGGAGGAGCGCAAGGGAGGATGTCGGGTGGGGTGAGTGACGTGGAGGTAGGCAGACAGAGAGTTGCGCATCTCTGCGATGGCGCAGGCGGCGGTGTGGACCGGTATCCAATGTACAACCTGAGCGGACATGACAATCGTAGGTAGTAATCAGCCCATGAACATGCCGACGAAAGTGAAAGCGAAAAACGATGTACCTCGTCGGTTGTGGGAAGCGCCCCTAGTGTAACTCCGAGGTGCACAATCTTTGGGAACGGATCTTCCTTCTTCTCGCCAGCGGCCGTTGGCTGAGCCGCACAATGGACCGACGCGGACGATAATCGGCCGGAGAGGAGTTTCGGATGCGGCAGCTGCGAAAATCTGTTCGCCTACCCACTTTGGCTCGCCATACGCGTCGCCGGCTGCATCGCATGCGCTCCCGGGACCTTCGGGGGCGTCTATGCTTCCTGCACCCTCCGGTTGTGCAGAGCTGAATTTAGGGGCGCTCGTAGATGTACCCCGGAGCGTGTTCGTCGCGTTTACGAACAAGGGGCGGGGTGGGACGGACAAGGGACTGGCGAGGGCGAAATCGATGAGGTTGCGGAGCATTCGGAAACTGCCGTCAAAGACATTGAGGGGAGAGTGGCGATAGTGTTTAGACAACCATGCATTATGAACGATGTGGGTTACAGAGCAGAGCAGCTGTGAACAAATTAGTTAGTCTGAGACGGCTCATTCGACCCAGACTCAAAATACCTCTTCGTGTATGTCATGGGGTAGACCAAGATCGCGATGCCTGGCGTCTCCCTCGAAAATAGTCAACTTCGGATGACGAGCCAGAGCTGGATCCAATCCGGACGCCTGTAACAACGATGCTTGTCTCTCCACCACAGAGGCTGGTCTGCTCTTCTTACGATTAAGGGCATAGACCTTTGTGGCTCTCGGGCTCTTCAAGAACTGTGTTAATAGATTGCAGCCAAAAAGGCCCGTCGTCCCGGTGATCAAGACGACATCGTTATAAGGTGGCGGATCCGTGGGATGATGGACCGGAAAAGTATGACTGAGCACTCGACCCTCTTCGTCATCTCGAGGCACCGCGCTAGGCTGGACTCTGTTCTATGAAGAAAAGATGTCGAGTGTCAGAACTTGGGAGGTTTCAATGTCATGGTTGTCGCTCGGGCGATTGCCTTGTAAAGGCCTTTGACTTCATCGTTGTATTCGGCCAGGGTGTCTCGTCTGTTCACTTGACGAGTATTGAATGGGTTATGGATTTCGTGGGTGCCGCAAAGAGGATCATCTAGAGAGTTTCGGTCAGTGTGTCAACACGCCTTTCCAAAATATAGTTCAAACCTCCTTCTGAACGCGAGCATGTTGGGGTGCGAACACGTTCATGCGATCGATGACAGGCCTTGACACGTCTGTGAGACGGAACTCCACGAATGGCGTAGACGACAAGGATTTACTGGAGCTTATTCCTCGTTTCTTCCACCTGCCTTGCATCGCTTGTATCGATCTTGAAACTGTCCTCTAGCTCGATAGGAAGGCCCGCGTTGTATCTTCCGTGCCCAAACATGATTGCGGAATGTTTCATTGGATGTTCTACGATGAAGCGTAGTGACTGAGAACGGTTCACCAACCGACAGGGCAACAAGAGAATTATGCGACAGATTGAGTGTAGAGAGTGCGGGGAGTGCAAAGATATTAATGGGAAGTGATTATAGAGAGTTACACGAAAGATCTAGGCTGGTAAGGGCTGTCAAGTCAGCGAAGGTGTTGGGTAAAGCGCAGATCTTGTTTTGATTTAGCTTCCCCGGTGATCAGTATCAATGAAAAGCAGAAAAAAATGTATGCATCGACCGTCTTGAGCGATCCGAAGAGTGAAATTTCGTGTTGGATCTCTACAATCTCGTTCTTCTATGCCTTCAGAACTTGAAGGTCCTGGGCCTCAAACCATGCTGGATTTACACGTTGTCCGGGTCGTTTTTCTGGGACATCTGAAGAACCGATTGGGGGTTGCTCGGAAATTGACTTCAATGCGTCAGGCTTTATCCCCAAGTGGATTTCAGATGGCAAGCAAGGCAACAAACACGAGGCAAGATTTATGGAACCCGTCGTAGGAATCTTGTCAGGTAGGCTTTCCAGGTGGGGGGAAAATGTAGCGTCCACACCTGTGTTGCGAGCACGCTCGATGGCTTCTTTCACGGACCACCGACCGAGATCAGCATTCTCGTCGACCTCTCTCTTGGTCGGACTCTTGATGTCAGGAATAGAATCCTCTAATGTGTCGCAGCTATCAAAACCAGCGCCATCACCGAGGATGGGTCTAGCAGCTGCCTTCTTAGCTTCTGCACGCTTGAGAGCGATGGCTTCTTTGATGTTGAGAGGTACCTTGGGAACTGGAATATCTTCTCCCGGTGGAATGCGACGTACGATGAGCAAGAAAAAGGCGGCGTTGAAGTTCTCGTCAATCCTTGGGTGGCAAGTTTGAGTACGGGTTTAACGATTAGATAGCAGGTCTACTATCAGTGCGAGGAGACTCACTAGGCCCAGAACAGAACATGGGCGTCGCGCACGGAAGCGCGGATTGAGGCCAACGGCGAGGACGGGAGAGTGCACAGAAACGCCGGGGTTGAAGGAGAGAATGCCGAATCGCGACAACGGAGGGTGCGAAGGTAGCACGCACATAGTACAATCGACGGCACGAGCTGAAGTAGACAGTCAGCACACCTCCGAGTCACAGGACATCTGAGTCGAAGACGCACCTATAGTACCATGATATGAACTCCCTTTACCACCCGACAAGCGTGCGCTATGATAGAACGAACCCAAGGGTCGAGCTCTTTGGGATCGACTTGTGCGGACGCGAGGAGCCTAGGGGGATGCTGGTTTAGATGGTGCTCGAGAACGAGGTGTCTAAGTAGTTTTAACTGTCGGTCTAGAAGAGGAAGTCTGGGGGAAATGAGACATTCGGTACTACGAAATAGAAAGAAACGAAAGGAAAAATGAATTCAACACGCGCAAGTCACAGCGGGAGAGAGAAGGAGTGTGCAAAACGTTGAGAAGCGGTCATTACGAAACATTTGGCAACCAACGGGCACGAATCCGCCCGTCTAAACAAAGTGTCCAGAAGTATCAATTGTAGTAATAGCATGTGGTCGTCGCCTCAGGTAGACCCGCCTCCTTCGGCTTCGTCCTCGCTCCCATCGTCCTCATCCAAATACAGGTCATTGATTTCTTGCTCCGTCTGCCCAAACTTCGCGTATACCTCCTCCTCATCGCATCTGTATTTAGTGAGATCGAAGTCGTCTGACACATCTCCATCGTCTTGCTTTGCGAACCACTCTGGGTTGTATTGGAACTGATCACAAGTCAACAAAGTCACAGAAAGCCAAACCATGACCTTACCAGGTCTCTACCACTCATACCAGTGATCTTGCCGGCTGCATGTTGCGATTCGTTGGTATTGCGCAACGCTTCCGCTTCCGCATCTTTCTTATCCATTCGTGTCTTTTCCAGATAGCGAAAGTTTCGGGAGTAACTGGGGTGAGATTGGAGCCTAACTTGTGTCGCTAAACAGGATGAGCACTTTGGGCTTGCATGGCAGTTGAAAGTCTACCTCTGTCTCCAGAAACTCTTCAAGTGATATCACGTTGGCTTTCACAGCTTCCTCCGTAGCTTTCCTCTCAGACTTCAGGACGAAGCCAGGCGGTAAAGCATGTCAATGCTGGCACTTCTCTCTCCCGTTCTGGCATTCCCAGAACCATCCAAACATGAAAAGATGGAGGAGACATTAGGGCCAATGCAATGCTGAGAAGTACTACATACTTCTTTGTCTCGATGGCGTCGATAAAGTATTTGCAAACGATCTATGCGAGTATTAGTGAAAACATACTGATGGCCAACTTGAACTTCACGCACGTCCGTCATAGTTCGTGGATTGCCATGCTTCGATAGTACAACACTCCGCAGTGGAGCCGGTTTCAACGGAATGGAACGAGCATGACATACCTCACTCGCCAAAGGTCCCCGGGAAGAGCGTGATGGCCCTGCGACGTCCTGCACAAAACAACGTACAACTTCGTGAGCATACATACTCCAGAATCCCTTGGAGGGATCGCGGGTCATCCGGAAAACCCACTCACCTGTTGAATGCCTCGATCCTGATCAAACCTTTTCGAAAGACTCTGCAGCGGGTTCATGGGTCCACATTCCGCACCTCCACCAACAAGCATTGAGAGCAACATCTTGCGAGACTGCGGGTGCAAGCGCAAGTGACTGTACTTGATGACAATTGGCGTGTGTTTCGAGTGATTACGCGACTGACTCTGAATTGGATTCAGTCCGATTCGAAACGAAACGAACTACTAATCCCAGAGTTTGGCTACAATATTGAACAGCGAACTTGCAAAGACGGGGGACTCGGACGTGTGGTGGAAAAGAAAAATGATTTGACGAGTGCGAACAAATCAGCAGCAACTTTCCCCAGATACTTACCCGGCGGCGACAACCGGACAGCCTTTTGTTTCTTTCCCACGTGCTCAAGAACAATCTCACAACGAGACCTGGAAGGAAATCATAACAGAGTCGTACAAAATTATGAGGCAGTGTTAATCTATGTAGACCGATAAGAATTCTTGCCCCGTTCCAAAAATGAGGAAAAGGAAGAAAAGGGGAGCGACTTTGAGTAAATACAATGTGCGCCCACAAACAGCCGAATGAACTGAGGAGTGTTACAGAAGAAAGAAAAAAGAGTTACGAGTTACAATGTGGCAAGGTAAGATGAGAAAATCATAGGAAAGAAGCAAAGAGGAAGCATCGTGCATGCATTGGAAGCGTCCCCGTCCGACCATTGGTACGTGATGAAATGAATTCGCTCGCATCTATGTCGTGTCCCATGTGAGAACGTAGGCAGCGTACCAATCAACTCATCGGTGGTGTCTGTAGCATCTTGGAGCCACCCGGACCAGGTTTAATCGGAGGTGATGATGGGGGATTCGCCGTCGAAAGCCCCTGTAAGGGTACATGCGAGTGCGCCGGAACCTGAGCCGCCTGGACCGGAGGCTGCGACTGTGCCTGGGCTTGAGCTTGAGCTTGGGCCTGGGCCTGTGCTTGCTGCATTGCCTCCACTGCCTGTCTGCACTCGGCGCCACCTTCCGATCGCACTGCAACACGGGTTGGGTCAGCCATGATTTTCATAAACCAGCGAAGAACGCGTATCGAAATGGCCAAACTCACGATGTCGCTATCATATAATAGATCCATGAGATCAAAACAGCCACACCAGAAGCACTTCATGATGATCACTTACGTTGAGCGCATCCAAACGACTGAACGTCTTCCGACAACCTTGGCAAATGTTTGATTGGGACCGGGTGGCGTGGAGCGCTTGGTGTCGTCTGTAAGACAGAATGATGAGTTCCGAATGACGCGTCGTCGCCAACAGATCAGAACGCGGAACCGATGGCGCTTGATACCGCGATCAATCATGACTCACTTGCAATCATGCTGCCTTGCAAACCCCTTCTTGCAGTCCGGATACTCACACACGTACGGGCGCTCCTCGGTATGTGATCGTAAATGACCTAACAACAAACGCTCGGATAAACGGCGGCAATCGAACCACAGCATACCGCGCCACGCACCTCGCAGATTGAACCAACGCGTAAATGTGCTCCCACATCCCGGTACAGGACAAATGAAATGGGCCTCGTTCCTTCTTCGACTTGCGCTCGCTGCCTGGGTCGCAGACGTCGTCACCTGCTTCTTCTCCACCTGCAAAATGGGAGGCAACCTCGGAACGCCGCTCGAAGACGAGTAGTGGCCTGAGGCATCTGCTACGGGGGCGGAAGTGGATGCGAGCGCTTGGTTGTAGAGCTCCGCAGCGGTAGGTGTGTAATAGGCTGGTTCCTGCTTGACTGAATCGAGGGGTGGCGGGACGGCCTGTGTCATCGGCGGTAGCGGGGGTTGGCCCGGGGTGGAGGGGATCGGATAGGGCGATGGGTGGGATGAATGGCGGAAAGGCGAGTTGCTGTGACTGCGCCTGTACGCATGACCGGGTGGATAGTGGGCATGTTGCTCGGTTGGATCGTTGGGACCAGCGCCGGGGGGGAATGAGGGCGGCTGAGCATGAGCCTGTTGAGGCGACTGCTGCGGCATGTTTGAGAGCTGGGGAGGATAGGGTAGATTTTCCGAGTCGTTATTGTGATGGTTATAGGACTGGAACTCGTGGCTGACGGCAGGGTCTATGGCAGGCTGGCGTTGCTGTGTTTGTGTGATTGGATGTTGTTGCCACTGAACCCGTGTTTGAGTTGCAGGATCAAGGTCCATGGCTTTGGGTGGGCCCTTTTTATTATTTAGGCGAGGGAAAAGGAAAGCTTCTTTTTGATGTGAATGAGTGAGCGTTCGTTCTGGAGAGAACGTCTTCAGTGAGGACCTGCTGGCTAGCTAGTACTTTTGAGGTACCAAATTGAACACAGCCCCCTTAAATTGTGGAGACACGGCAAAGAACGAGAAGCCGGGGCGGACTCGTACGAAGACAGCGAACGACCCCCGTCAAGTTACTAGAGCGTGCTCGACGTCGACCGACGTGGCTGTGTTCCCAATTAGCCATGGCAGCGCCGCAGCACCGCCCCACGGGTTGGTTGGTCATCCACTAAAGCTGTGCTCTCCCGGTGTTCTGATTCTTTCCTACGCCACCTTTTTCCGGTTCACTTCGCTCCCATCGGTTCCTACTCAATTCCCCGCATATGTCCATACAGCCACCTTAACGTACACCAGTACAAAACTAGCTACTCCCTGACCCATCAAAGATATGCACATCAAGCAGCCTCCGTCGTCGCATCAGTTCCGTTTCGGTGATCCTCTGTCCAGTCTTCCCGTTACCAGCCCGTGGCGTTCCGATCCCGCTACTATCCCGCTCCCGCTGCAGCATAGCAACCTCGCTCTGCTCGCTCACAACCGACGGTGACGACCGACCTTGTTTCATCTCTGCTGCATCATCATCAGGTGAGTGAATCACCGGCGTGCCACTCCCACCACGCTTTCGTGCGACAAATGTTATCCCCGAGTCGTCCGTCTCCGCCCCAGATGTGAACGGACTCGCGTCCACTTTCCCATCGCTATTCTCCGTTGACGGTAGGCGAACGATCGGCCGCTTCACCGGGGAACGAGGCGCTCTGGGTGAATCTCGCCTCATCTCCTTCCTCTTCTTCGACCCTCTTCCGTCTACAGCTTCCAAGATCTTACTCGTCCTCTCTTCCTTTCCCGAGTGTCTTACAAACGCGTCCTCGATCCAATCCGCAAGATCCTCCACCACAGCCTTGGCCTCGCTCATCAGTGCCACCATCTGTAGGTACCCATGGCTCCAATCAGAAAATAACACCATTTGTACCCAATCATCCTCCGTTTCCCGGGCAAGTTGATCTCGCTCGGCGACCATACTTGCAATGTCAGCATCCGCGATATCATCCAAATGGACGTCCGTCATACGGAGGCCCTCTCCAAACTTGGCACTCTTGCCCATGAGTGCAAGGTCAAGTTCTGCTCTGCGTGCACGCTTGGCTTCGCGCACCCGCCCTGCGAAAATGACAGTATCGTCAACGAACGGGTCCCTTTCCCCGCACTGCATCAGGAGGGGTGGGAACTGGGCGAGCAGGCAAGACGGCGTCAGGATGGGTGAAATGAAGTAATCGGTTGAAAAGTCAGGGTTTCGATGTGGCCCAATGTACAAAATAGCCATGGCACGCATCTGTCCAGTAGAGTGGGCAGTCTGTTGGCCAGTGATGTATTCACCAACTCACCATGCTAGGAGAAACAATACGATCCTGGAAGTATCCCGTACGACTCGTCATGGTCAGCCTTGTGCCAATGGGTTCGCGGCCCTTCCCCGTGTTTTTGCCGTTATGACTCCCACTGACGAGCATGGTGGCCTTGAGGTTCGCTTGTGTGACAGCTGCTGAGAGTTGCTCCTGCTGCTTCTCAAGCACTCGATGCAGCCCCT
>JBBPPC010000771.1:0-13129 GCA_038091775.1 Leccinum olivaceopallidum | reverse complement strand
TAAACACATCTTTTTTTTCTTTCGTTCGTTGTGAATGTATCATTATTAGCAGTGTACGAGCAGCCGAACACAACAACGAATTGTATAGCTTACTCTCCGAAATCAATAAAATGTTGGACCTCTTTATGTCGGAGTCGGGGACTGGCGCGTGCGCCGCTACGATGACCGATAACGATGTATCGAGAAGAACGATGCACCTAGTAATCCACAACCGCCCCTAACAATCACAGGTCCCGACCCGTCCCCGTCAAGCGGCTCAGGCCCCAAGTCAACTTCAAGGAGAGACATCGAGCCTGAGGGCCATTGGTAGCGGCGCCGCCTTGGCAAACAGCGACCCTGAATCAGGGTGGTTCGCACCAGTCGCAACACACGAATATCACAGACAGGCGTATGTGGTGCATATATTCATCTTTTCGAATGTCTAGAAGCACAAACCCCCAATAACGCTGACCTAGACGCGTAGGCTAGTTTCTCGGAGCATGAGCAAGGTTCGCACGGATCCTGCCAGTCCCTCGACCGTCGACGGCTGTTCGAGGTTCTTCTTGTTATGCGAAAGACTCCTCGATGATCCGTTTTCGGGAACTTATTGCAAGCGAGTTGCGACTCCAGAATACCAAGCACCACATCAAATGTGTCTTACCTGAGACCCATTGATCGGCAACCGTGCCGATCAATTTTACCTACACAACAGAGGGTCGTGCAAGATCCCTGATCCTTTATGTCACTGCCATGCCTCCCACCCCTTGCAAGCATTTTCCCCTGCCAATTTCTCCCTCCGACTGTCAGGAGTAACTTCGCCTAGCTGGCCCTGCCAACTTCCAGTTTTCCTGGGATCGGGAGCCTGGCAGTCAGGTTCCCAGTTTCATTTATTTGATTTTCGACAAGCCTAGAATCATACGCACGGTTCTGTATCGTGGCCACGGCATTGACAATGAGACCGATCGTGAGGTTCCTGGCGGTATTGCGAATTATTCGCCGATCGGCCGAAGAAAGCCTCTTGTGCCTCATTGAAGTGTGTCGGCCCGGAAGCAAACACTGTTGGATTGTCATCTCGGGCCCCGAGATGCAGTCCTACACCTCTGTGTTATACTTAGTGCTCCTCGGGCATTCAGCAGGACCTAACCAGCGGAAGAACATTTCCGCACCGGGGGAGTCAGTCTCTAAATGCACAGTATATTCTTCCCTTCTTTCCCTAAAAAAACATACAAAATCACGCACAAGGTAAACCTAACATATCACAAGAGGAAAGCCCGCAAAAACCCAAACAGTGTGATCGAGAATGTGAAAGCGTGAGACGCCAGAAGAAACAAAGAGCGGAGTGGCGACACGACTCAAGTGAAGAGAATGCCGTCTGGACGCAATGTCGAGAGCACCCAGTGGATGGGTCCTTTCTTGTCATACCGCCTCCTCTTTCCCCTCGAACTTAAACGGGATCGGAACCCGAGTCGGATGATCCTCGTGGCTACTCACGGGAATCGTCTTGTACGACGGCGAGTGTTGGTCGAAATCATTGTCGACCGTGCTCTCGGTCAGCTTGCTCACGTGGACCTGCAGCGTTCGCCTTCGCTCTGCGCTATCGACGCCGTTCTGCGAGGTCGTATATCCGAGCGGTATGCTGGTTGCCATCCGCGATGTCGTCGAGTGTTTGGAGATTCCAACACGGATGATGACCATGTAGAACGTGATGGAGATGATGGGCGGGATCTAGCAGCAAAGCGATAACATGTCAGCGGGACTCGTCACATGTAGCCAGAGAAGGCACCACGACTGACCATGTCTAGAATCACGTATTGACCGTTGGTTTTACTCACGAAGCAGACAAGCCCGACGAAATTGGCGAGGGAATAAATCACGCCCGCGTCAAGGATGATGCGTAGAATCGGTCGCAATTGGGATTGGGGCTGTCTGTGGCCACGCAGCCTTTGGGCCCTGTGGTCGACATACCAGATACGGACGGCCAACAGAACTGGTGTTCGGAATGTGAAATGTTCAGAATGTTTCCTCAGGATGCGCCGAAGGGTACATACAGGTAGAGAACAGATTGGTTAACAGCGCCATCGCCCAGCAAGCTGTGATCCATTTCGAGACTGTCCCGTCAAAGAGCGCGGCCGTCTGCGTCAGCATATACGGGCTTGCGATTCCGGTCACTTTGGTAAATCTCGTCAATAATTTCGGTCGTCTGGAAACATGGGTTGTAACATGCCAGCGAAACCGCACCAGAGGAGCACAGGCAAAATCATGACAAGCTTGGATTGCCATACGGAGTAACAGCGGTAAATCTGCGCAATTTACTTGAGCCGTCAAAAAAACGATCACCTTACTAGCAATGAGGCTTACGGCAACGCCATCTCCAATCAGCGTCTGCCCGATATACACGAATATCTTGACCACGAATGTCCATTGCGAAGAGTCCGCGAAGAACTCGATGGGTCCCCCCGGATAGGTATCACGGAAAAATATCAAACCGGACATGACCCTTATGATGTGGATCACAAGATGCTGTATATGCACAAGTTATCAGCCTCTGCCCGATACTTGTCTGAGGACAAACGGAATGAACGCGCACCGTTGTACTAAGCAAGAACAACGCACATGCTATCATGACCATCGTAGAGTTCACACGACTAGTGGCCCGCTGAACGAACAGGACCCATATGGTTCCTCCGAACATCAAGAGTGAGAAACCTGGTGCCAAAGTGGTTCGATGTGCCATGATTGTGATTGATCGATTGGGCTTACCATAGAGAAGAGATTCTAGTAGTACTGATAGCAGCTCTGCCTTGTCTAAAGGTATATCTCTGTACGCCATTTTTTGAAGTGTACCGACGGAAACGAGAGGACCACGACTCGGAGTGAGGGGGAGGTGAGGAATGAAAGGAGCGCGGTACCTTGTCAAATGGCATATACTATGCTCCCCCACTTTTGTATCCACGACCCACCATTGGGACTCGCGTGAACAATTTCAAAGTGCAACAATCTTGCTGTCGTGCTGTCACCAGATCGTTACTGTCTGTCAACCTGCTGTCGAGCGCGTCCCTGGCAAGGAGGAACGACAAAATTTGACTTTCGGTGTCAGTGGGTCCGTGACTCCGTGGGAATGGCGAGGTCTGTACGGAAGCGCTTCCGGTGGTTGGATTGAGTGATCTACTTATATTATATATAAACGTGGAAATGCTCTGTTCCAGGTTTCACTTGTGATCGCTGAGTTCACGTGGGAAGGTTACCTTGTTTTCGTCTTCGACTATGATGTCTTCAAGCCGGTATACGATTTGGTCGTGGAGGGCGTGTCCGTTCGTGAAACCAACATTCTCACTGGCATCTCTTACTGCGGCAATGACAGTGTTTAACGAGTACCAACACCACCTCCACTGTCTTGCCAACAAGTCCAAAACCGTTGTCACGACACTCCTCTTTTATTCTATCAACACCGCCCGGACGTTTTATGTCGGCAACGCATTTGTCTCCGTGCACAATTGGCAGTACCGCGACCTCTTTATGAATCACGTCCCCTTTCGATCCAACTTCCTTGTCGAGTATGTCGAGCAGCACCACTGGGATGACATCACTGTCACGTAGCAAATCATCTTCGCCTCCGTAGACACCTCCAAAGCTGTATCCAATACTCAGTCTCAGGCTCCCCCCAATACATCAGTCAGACGAGCTCAAGCCCGCCACGGAGTGTGAGTGCAAAAAGCTGATAGGCGAGACTAGGGCCCGGATCAAGGTGACCGCTGCAGAGCTTAAGACCATCCACGTAGTAGACGAAGCTCTCGCCCAGGGCGACCGCGAAAGCGATGGCTTTAGCAAAGTCCAAGACCGTGCAGCTCGCAGATAATTGGACGATCTCATCCGCAAGGCTGAGGAGGCTTTGGCCAGCCGATAGAGACCACGTTGGACACGACGATGCCTACACCAGAGTCGGTGTCCGTACCAGCCGCAAATAGTCTTCTTGGAGAAGAAAACGGGTATGAAGTTCATCTGCCCATCGGTTCCGAACCCCCGCCGGGCATTCCAAACTCAAGCCTACACCGGAGCCGCTTCCCTTGGATTTCTTGCCGTCTCGGGACCCGTCATTTCGCATACGTGCGTATCACAGAACTCGCAAGAGAAGCCGGAACGATGCTGCAGCCACACGTACGGCATCATCGCCTACGAATCCATGAGCTCGACGTGATGCGCATTCAATGTGATCACGGCTGAAACCACTATGAAGAATGCGGAGTGTCAGATTGACGAGATCAAACGCGATTTTTGGCTCAAGTTCTAATGATTCATCCGATCAAATAATCGAGGGTTAGCTCTCCGTAGTAATAGTGACGAGAGGAAAGAGACGAAGCAGAAAGAAAGAAGAAAGGCGCATATCAGCACCATGTACAGTCACGACAAAGATATGGTTTGAAACATCAAAGGTAGTCCAATAAGCCACACAAAATAAAAATCCATGATCACTGCACGTCGACCGTACGGATGCTGTCCATCAACTCCTCCAACGCCGTCTCTTCCCGCATCTGAACCTTGATAAAACTGTCCGTCGCGACACGTTTGTACAGCAGGCGCTCCTGCGAAGCAAGCAACAGCGCACCAAACGGCTGCTTCAGTCGAACGACCAGCCGTAAGGCACGCATGACTAGATCAAACTGAGGAGCCCCGCCGGAAAAATCCATGTCTAGAAGGGGACTGATCCAAGGGTGAACGAGGACCAAGCCGTGCATTCCGACCAAGTCGTCGTTGGTTATGATGCGTACGTCACCGAGGATGGGCGTGGCGGCATGATAAACATGAACAATCGAGCCCGATTCACGTTTCGCTGCGATAGCGGTGAGGGATGTCAGCGAGAAAACAAATCCAGGAAGGTGGAGTCGACCAGTGAGGATTGAAAGGGAAGGAAGGCTATGTAGCCGTTCGTACAACTGAACGGCGAGGAAGGGGTCGGGTAACGACGACTGCAAGGCCATCATCCTGTCCATCTCGGCGGTCTCGATCGGTTGCGGGACGTGAGGGGGCTCGATCTGGTCATAGACAGTGAGGTCGGCAGGGAGGTAGCTGTTGGCACCACTACTCGGGTGTCCAGCCCGAGTCCAGGAGAGAAGCGTGACGTTACCCGATTGAGTCAAGATGTGTTCCAGAAGACGACGGACTGCTCGCCTGCCCTCGCCATATATGACCGGGAGTGCGACATCAAAAATACCGAACAGACAGTATGCAATATCTTCCTTCCGCGTTGTCTGGCGCTTTGAAGCGAGGTAGAGCTTCTCGCGCACCCTCGTCAACCCCGGCTGAAGTGTTGCGAGGGCCCGAGTAGCAAACTTGGTTGCCTGTTCCATCTCTGCAAGGATGATAGGCGATTCCTTGTGATTGAACATCTCCAGACCGAGGTACGGCTTCCAATCTTCTGTGTAAAATTGGATAACCCTTGAAGCGACGTACTCCTGATAAGTCCACCCGCGCGTGTTCCAAATGCTCTTCCACAGAGACCCGGGTTCCTGCGATTCCGAGAAAACTCCGAGAAGATGGACAATTGTTAGTGCCGCGCGACGATACCACTGGAACATGGCAACGACCGATTCTTGCTGAACTCCCTTGTCGCTCTGGTTAACACAACATGTGTCGCTCCATGCCCACCGGAACCTGCGAGACTGCACAAGCTTGCAGAAGTTGATGAGTTTGTCGATCGTGGGGGATGTGGGTACTAGTTCATAGATAACGGTATTCTCGGCCATTTGGAATGATGGCTCGAGTGGCTGCCACCTATGCGAGAACATCACATATTCATAAAACTTCTCTACCTCACTCTGGATGCGTGCATGGTCAAGTCGATCGCGTGTTGTCATGAAAGATCGCAATTCATTGAATATGGGGGCTTGTTCGAAAGCCGCAGCTTGCATGGCCTTGTCGTAGAGACGACCAGTAGTGGTGTCAATCAGTGCTCGGGGTATGTCTAGGATGGCCTGCTCGACGACCTGGCGAATCAGTGGAGTCGTGTCGAGATAACAACTCCGCATGGCTGTTGACAAAAGTCAGCCCAGGTCGTATGCGCAACATGAATGAGAACGACTCACCCCGAACATGTGGGTCGAGTGAGTTCTCCATCCTCGACAGCATCATCTCAAATGCGTCGAATGCCTCCTTGTAACGCCCCAGGCTATGTAATATCGCATGTTTCCTTTTGTACCCTTTGTAGCTTGATGGGTCGCATTCAGTGATCTGGTTGTACAGTCAGCGCCGTCAACTGGGTGTGCCATGGAGATCAATTTATACCTGGGTGACATTTACGAGTTCGTCATCCAACAAGCCTATTCGCGCCTTGCAGCATTTCACTATGATGTCACTGATATTTGTCGGGTAAAGCGAGAGTGCGTTCGAGTAGGATTCAATGGCCGCGTCATGGTGCCTCGAATCCATTTCTTTATCGCCCCCTTTTTCCAGTGTTTCGATACAATGTCGTCGAAAATCTGGAGAGATCCTCAGATTGGTCTCCGAGTCGTTATGGAATTATTCACCGAGTTCCCACTGCCGTCGCTCGTCGATAGTGCTTGTATCTTCTGAGAGCTCGTTTTGCATCTTCCGGAAACATTCAATGGCCTCCATCAGACGATCTTCCTCTCTCAGAACATTGCAGACCGCCCGATAGGCATGAAATTTTGCCAGCTTGAACTAAATGAAACGAAAATTCTCATACAGTTCTCAAAAACCAAATCGACCATACCTTGTTCACGGTACCCAATGCCTCACCCGCTGAGCGATGAATGAGCGCCATTCTCGCCCATCCCATCAGAACACCTTCTGGAGGCGAGGGAGTGAGCAACAAGACCGTGGAGTAAGCTGAAAGAGCTTCGTCATGTTTCTTGGAACTTGACGCCTGATCTCCGATCTCCCGAAGCCTTGATGTGCATCGGTGGGTAAAGTCTGATGGTAGGGACTGAATATACTATTCTAGAACGACATGCACAAGCTCACCTTCCAACCAATCGATGACTGGTTCGTTATACCACAGATCCTCAGTCATCGCGTTCGCAAAATGCAGTGCAGCATCATGTATGCGACCGTCGGCGTACAATGTTTCACACTCATGCTTCTTGTCATATACACTGAGGGCATGTTTGCATGTGGTGATTTTGTTACCGAGTTCTTGGGTGGTAATCTCGAGCTCGTTTGTTTTTCGCGCAATGGATACTGTAAATATGTCAGAGAGCCGTCAGTCATGGATGGTCCAAAACGCACCTGAGCTCTTTTCGCGTGGATCAACATCTGCGCGTAGTGCCTTGATGGTCTGGGTCAATCGATCGACTGAACCTTGAGATGCTACAAGTACGCTGCGGAATTCCTTGCCCGATTCATCGAGATGAGTGATTTTGTGATCTAATAAAGGGGACTGTCAACGAAGTGGGGTGGAAAGCGGAGAGAACGCACCCGAGGATTCATTCTGTACGCGAAGGGACTTGATCATTTCATTGAGGCCTGTCTTTGCCTCGTTGGATGTAGCAAGCTGGGTGCGGAGTTCCTTGACAGTTTTCTTGAGGTTCGCTATATGGTCCTCTGGTGGAGAGGAATGTTAATAGCACAGCAGAGTGATTCAGATAATAAACACACTTTGACGCGCGTCCCTAGCACGGAGGGCCATGACCATGTCGTAAATATCCGGTTTTTCACTCTTCAAGCGATGGACTTCTCGCTCCAAGCGCGCCTGGAGCAGCCCAAGACAGATTGATAAGGACGTGATCCCGCAGGAGTAGCGTAACGCGTTACTCACATTGTCGCGGTAGTGTGAGGGAAGGATGTCATACAGATTCCGCAGCGTGATTCCCTTGTCTCCAGCGGTCGCAATGGCGCAGCTTTGCTGTGAGATGGTCATGGACGAGATGAAGTGGGAGTGGTAGATGACGTCCCCGATTTGTTGATGTGTGGTAGTGTCCCAGAGTGAGACGGACGAATCAGCGGAGGCTGCAATGACTGTGTCGTTGCATGCCAGTCCAATACACATTGGATTCTTGTCAGTATGAATGCGCCATTTCGCGAGCGTCTTATTGGTGGACACGTCGAGACAGTGAATGTCGCCGTCTTCGGACAAGCCAAAGAGGCGGTTGGAGTCGCTTGCCCAGGCGAGGGATCCGTTAAAGGACGAGTTGACCAGAATTGGAAAATCTGCGAGGACGTCGCTGCCGTCATAGACCCGAACAGAGTCGCGCCACCACGTGGCAGTAGCGATGCGTCTTCCGTCGGGGGAGAACTTTACTGCAGCCAAGTCGTTGTCGTGTTCGAATGGACCGAGGAGTCCCTCGCCAGTGGGAAACGACCAGACACTGAGCGTCTTGTCATCCGATCCTGTCGCAATTTTCGTCCCATCTGCTGAAACGTCCAACGCATTCACCGACTCGTCGTGTCCTTTGAATTCTGTCACCTTTTCGTGGGTTTTCGCATCCCAGACGATCACTTGACCACTCCCTGTCCCACACACCATCCACTTGCCATCTTGTGTGACTGCCAGGTTAAAGATTGAACTCCCAGCGTCCATTGGCTTCCCCACCTCCTTCCCATCCTTCACTCGCCATTGTCGGATTTTCTTTTCCGCTCCCCCGCTCACGACATGCTCCCCATCAGCAAGAACACCGACCGAATATATTTTATCTTCAGTAACGATTTTGATCGGATTCGCGTCAGTTGCGACATTGCAAGTCGTGCTTTTTCCATTCGATTCCTGAGCATTCGTCAGTAATTCTGTTTCGTCGATCACCGATGCTCGCACCTCCTGACCGGCGTCCAAAGGAAGTGGACTGTCCGCCCTACTCGGCTCTGCTGCTCTCGTCAGCCCCGTTCATCGATGGCCTTGCCTATGTAAATACTACTCACCATTCCTCTTCCATGAGAGCAACGAAAACATACTGGTTCAGGTTGAAGTACACAGAGAATGTCTGGGTTGTTCACTCTCAGTACCCCTGCAATGTCGCCTGGCATGCACGTGCACGTTCAGCACTCTCACGCAGTTACCGGCCTGTGTCCTGGGCGCTTCGCCTTCATGCGCACGTGCCTGTGGTCGTGGTTTTCTCGATTCTCGATGATAACCCACCTATCGATCAAGGGTTTCGAGCTTGGTATTTTTCGTCCGATGTTCTCCATAAAGCCGGGCTTCGGCGTGTCATTATCTCGCAGAACTGAGCTAGCAACATAATTTGTAGACGAACTTCGACTGGCGTACTCAAGAGGCAATTTTTCCCTATCGTACCCGTTCGTTGATCCTCCTTCCGATGATTGTGTTCACTAAACGTACTAACCCTTAAACACCATCACTGGACACGTCACCCCTTCAGACTCGACATGCTTTCACCACACACGCGCGTTTTCACATACCGTCTTCCCTTCAACGACATCGATGGAACCGCTGGTATGGGGTATGGACAACATTCTAGAGGACACAAAGCGCGAAAGTGAGAAACGATTGGTGATCCAGAACCTGGTATGGATGGCGGACAGCACGTAGGGTGGTATCCCTTTTTACATATCGAGCGGGAGGAATCGATTTCGGATGTGCTCGCCGGAGCAGCAGCCACGACCACAGCACAAAGGCAGTAACATGATCTTTTATGGTTGGTGGTGACTTGTGAGTCGACTTTACTTTTCTGCAATTTCCAAGCCACATTGCGGTGGTTCTGAATTGCTGTTCGAGTGCCATGCATGCAAGTTTTATAGTGGGACCAACAAACGATTGATATGTGAAGGAGATCCTCTGAAACACGCATTACACATATCATCCAACCAATTGATCCTCCCAAGCAACCCGAGCGAGCTGAGCAATCCCAGGGTTGGTATTATAGCACTGATCGGCGAAGCTCGTTACAAAGTTATGATCTGCTTAATACCTCTACCTCCGGGTACGGCGATTTGACGTTCGCCGACTCTCATGCTCATGGAACAGGTGGAAAACTTTACAGAAACGTATCCGCTCCCAAGATGTGAATGCTGAATGATGATTCAAAACTTTAATTCTGAAAGAGGGAACGATCACGATAGCGATATGGGAGTCCAACGAATTTGTTTGGGAACACTTCACAGGGGACCCAGATCAAGTAGCTCGGGCGACTCGCCAGAAAAGGTGTTGTTTTTTGATGCCGCGATAAACAATGCTCGAATACTTTCCGAATTCGATGCTTGCGATGAGATGCACGACACATTGTAAGTAGCCAAGTTCACATGGAGCCCACGGTGATTTGTACTCCGAGTCGACCATCTGGGTTATATCCCTGCGTCGCATATCCTCCGTCGCACGGGTTCCGCAATCCTCTTCCTTAACGATTATTCTGAGAAGGTGCAAGTGTGTGAATGACGACAAATCGAAACCACAGTCGGCAAACTTCGGCGAAGCATATGTCTCTTATCGGATCTAATCATTGAAATAACATATGACGTCATTCAGCGATTCGGATAACGGATGTAATCATCGTGACCCTACCTCTCAAACGCCTGCGGATAATTATTCTTCCCATATGACGACAACGTCGAACGAGCTGGACCTCGCTCTCGTCCAGTGCAGCCTTTCCGGAACTTTTTCAATTGTTCCAAAACCCCAATGTCACGTCATTGCGAACACGGTCGGACCTGCAATGCGATTAATATTCAAATCGGCGGAATGTATCGAAGACAATGATGACCCCAGTCGAGACGAGCATAATCATTCATGAAATGAGAGCGGGATCCCACTTTCAGGGACGCAAAATCGTCCGACGTGCACCGACTTGATGATGATAAACATGAGTACTCGCAGCATGCTTCTCGACATGCAGCCAAAAAAAGACTATTTCGCTCTGATATACGAATCAGTAAAAGAATCAATCGGGAATAAAGCGGAGGTTAATAAAGGTACAGATGTGAGGTGTCGGCGACAAACGAAGAATCGTCGGTAATGACCCTCGACGGTAGATCTTTGTCACCCTTCTGTGAAAAAATGATGGATATTCAGTCACAAGGGTCCTAGTGTGTTTCCAGCAAAGCAGTGCATGTACCTTGTATCCCATCGCGCTCCCCATCAGAATAGACTCAAACGCTCCGTCGTGCCTGGGGTGCATGTCCCCGATGGTCCACAGGCGCCTCTTGGCCCGATAAACAAACTCTGAGTCACAGCTTCTGCAAAGTTGTGATCTTCTCCCACTTGTCGAGGCGACTCGACGAATTACGACGCCATCCTCTGAGTCCATACCAAGTTGTTTTCAAAAAATTCCACGTGCTCATGTTTTCCATCAACCACGATCTGGATGCAATAAGGCGGAGTGGTAGTAATGCGAGGAACACAACGGCGAGATAGAGACCGCATTAAGTAAAGCCAGGAGATAAGTGTGGAGTGACTTGCGGCGAAAAGTTCGAGTTGACGGAGCGGATTGGTCACTGTGAGAGTACTGATCTGCGGATCAACAAGAAGTGTGGCATAAGAAGGCTTGTATTCCCCGCGTGATATCTAATGGCTGCTTCAATGGTCGTAGCCGGACTTGTGGTTCATCCAACAATATGGAAGTACAGTCTATCCTGTAGAAATTCTTGTTTGACAGGTCAATACCCCGCTGCTGGGCAGATATGGCTGTGGGTTAGAAGTCGACCATGTTTCAAGGGCTCCGTGCAACCCTGAGATGTACTGTAAAGTCATGATGCGGCCATGGAACTAAGGAGGTCAAATATCACACCTTGTCTGCTATTTAGATCAGTAGTCCGCCTCATATCCGCGGTTGGACCAGACTTGTAGCGGAATAACACTCACCGCATTGACCGCAACAAGGTAATATGGAAACATGCCCGTGTCACTCCCGGAGTACCATACACAGGAGTGGAGTCGACAATCACTGTGAGAAGGCGCAACTGCGAAAAAACCGTCGAGGACCATCCGGCGGAATTACTATCCAGCTTGGGAGATGAACCAATCTGGGACCCCTGTTCAGTTCCTTGACTATTCCTAGGTGCACTGAATAGACCAACTCAGGGCCAATTCGTCGACTCGCTGGCAGCAAGTTCGTTCCCACGCATCTTGCCCGACGCTGCCAAGGGAGCCCGTTATCGAGAAGGCCCCAGTAGAAGAAGATAGCACCACCCAACTTCTTTGCTGCGTTTTCCAGGAGATTCAGCATGCTTACGTCGTGGCTTGGAGCCCGCAGTCAACAAGATGACACCCTCAGGTCTCGGCAGCGCAATGATACCTCGCGCACAGGTGCACGCAATAGTTTGGTCGACTAGAAGTGTTGACGACACACGAAGCAGTCCGATGTTAGTGGAAAGAGAGCGGCTCGTAATGTTCGGATAAATGGGCGAATAACATGAAGAATGTGAGTTGTCCGCTCTTGTCCACTTCATTTCTGGGCTAGGCCACTAAGCCCCGCAGATTTTTGTGTCGCATCAGCTGATTTCCGCACCCCTTTCAGACCCCTCGGCATCAGTGTGACTTTATGGGACTGCCTCGCTATCTGCTCAGGCTTCGACTCGAGGGCACGTTCACGGCATCACGCGTGCAGTGTGTATATAATACGTACCTGTCGGATTCCATCTTCTTGTGTGCTCGCTGTCGAGCCCTTCCCGGACGGTCGCAACCAGAATGTCTGGGAGCACCCCTCAACCCACGTACTCGCCCTCCCTGTTCAACCAGTACACCATCGCCATCGAGGGTGGTTCCGTAGCGTGTATCCTCTATGGTACCTCCTCGCTCCATCGTAGCCACACTCTGGCTAACCCTTCCTTTTCAGGTGTCTATATCGTCATTGCTGGTTCCAATCTGACCCTGCTTCGAAAGAAGAAATACAGCAATCTTTTGGCATACTCCATCGTCCAGCTGGTTATCACCACTTTGTATTTTGCTTTCTCGCTGTACGCCGCGCCGGCACAAAGCTTGGGGATATTCAAGATAGTCAGTTCCAACGGCCCCAATGCATTGTCACCGTGGCCTTCCATCGTCGTGGACACCCTTTTCGTCTTGAATACGTGGGCCTCCGACGCTTTTCTCGTGCGTTTTCCATCTTCTTCGTGACACGCGATTCTGAATCAAGGACAGCTCTATCGGTGCTACGTCGTCTGCATGGGGAACATGTGTGCTTCGACGTTCCCTGCATTGCTCTACATCGCCACTGTCGGTTCTTCGTTAGCCTGGCTCGCAGTCAGCTCT